>JAOTRH010048970.1:0-52683 GCA_034768845.1 Heliamphora exappendiculata | reverse complement strand
ACCTTTGAGTGAGTAAGAGAAACTCATCAAGGAAGAAGTTCAAGAGAGATTAGAAGAAAACAGAGGCTTATTTTCATGGAATCTTCTTGAAGCTTGTATAGGCTTGTGAATGTGCCCATAAATATTCAGATAGCTCAAGTAGAAGCTTGACGCTTGTAAAGGCTTGGAATACGCCCGAAAGTATTCTGGTTAGTGAAAATACTCAAGGGAGATCTTGAGGAGTGAACGTAGGCTAAGATCAAGCCGAACCACTATAAATCCCGGTGTCTGGTTCTTTATCTCTATCCCTCTCCTTTTAATTCTTGCATTAATTTCATATTTGCATATCTAGATTTTGTGCAATATTAAAAGGTTTTCTAAAAAGATTTTTAAATCTCTTTTGCTAGCAAAGAAACCCAATTCTCCCCCCCCCCTCTTGGGTTGCCTAATTTTAACATAGTGGATGGGAGCTTAATAATCATTGGCCTAACATATTTCAAAATTTTTAGACATAAATGAGTTTAGGGGTATCCGTTGCCCTGTGGGGTGTTGTTGGTAGTCATAGTGATGCTTTGTAGCTTGAAAAGCCTGTTTAATACCTCTTATGTGCTTTTCCTAGTGGAATGCTAAGCCACGTTCCTTGTTTCAATTCGATAGTTGAGTTACGGGTGCGTAAGCTTAGAGGTGTGTTCGGTGGGTTAATAGTGAAGTCGCAGGTGCGCTGGAATGTGTGTTGGTTTTGGTTATGGTTCTAGGGTGCAATGAGTATAAGTCCTATAAGAATTCCACGGGAGTAAAGGCTTGTGATTTTGATTGTTGTCTGTATGGTTAGTAAATTGTGTTCGGAAATTGTGTTTGGTGAGCATAGGGATGTGTGCCTGGATGAAGCTACGGTGTGAGTGGTATCATATCTTTTATGAGGCGACGTGGTTGCTTTAATGTTCCCCTTACCAGTGCTAAGTGCATGAAATTTGAGAAACTGTGATAGGAATTGATGGTGTAGTTGACCCAATTGCTTAGATGGTGTATCATGAGCGTGATGTTCCTTGAAGGAATAGAGGTTGTTTATATGTTTAAATCTGCGGTGTAGAGGTGGCTAGGTTGTTTTGTCATTGGGAATGAAATGTAGAGTAGTAAAGTTGAATAATATACCTTAATGGTTTAAGAGATGGCAAGCAAAATTGTTGATCCAAAATGTATGTAGCTATTTTTATGTACGCACCGTAGAAGTGTGGATGATGATTGAATAGTTGTGGGAGTTATGGGCAACTTTGGGTGAGAAGTCTCAAATTTGGTCTTCTTTAATTAAGTGCCTTATGTTTTCTTTGTGGGATTGCCTAAGTAATGAGCTCGAGACTGTAATGTGGCTATTGTTTACTTGTTGGGAGTCAGGCTAGTGTAGTGCAACCTTGTGAAGTGAGGTCTTGATGTATGTGAATGTACAGTGTTATGCCTTGGTGTATACCCAGTGATGAGCTTGTAAACGTGCGAGACACATTGTTTGAAGTATAAGAAAGTTAGTGGTATTCGACATATATAAGTGGGACTTGAGTTGGAGAACCAAGTGTAATGAGTGGCATGGTCATTGTGATTGGGGTGGACGACATTTGTGTAGTGGTAGCTGATGTCAACTTACGGGTAGTTGGATAGTGTCCTCCTGAACCTGGTATTTAATGGTTATCCTAGGATGTGATGGTGTTGATTGGGAGCTTCTGATTGACCTTTTAATTCCTCTACGCGAAGAGAGAGTTACCTCATAGACAGTTATCATGTGTGAGTTCTTTTATCCGAGTTGGATGGGAATGTCGGAACCTTTGATTGATTCTTGTTTTGGTAGTTTTTTGAGAAGGTGAAAATCTCCATGAATCTCGTACCCTTGTTATGGTCATTTGGATCGTGTTTTGTAAACTTGCACCATCATGATTGGAATATTGTAAGACTAATTCTTCATAGTTTCCTAGTGAAAGTTTGTTTGCTCTACCCTGTGAGTATGAGTGTTCTGGTTGTGTTCCCTGAGATATCAGGTTGATAGGCTTGGAAATGCCTGCCCTTTTTTTACAGAGGAGTTAGTGTTGAGATGTAGAACCTACGCCTGCAGAGGTTTGTTGAAGGTTGTTTGACAGATGTATAATGAATGTTCTAGGTTGTATGGGAATGTTAACATCCTTAGCTCCTGTTAGAGTGAGATCCATGCTGAAGTTTTGTGGCTGGATTGTTCACATGGTGAGTTTCTGATAGACCTTTTGTGAGTCTCAGTTTGCATTTTGCTTAGCGCTTTGAACTACTCAGTTTTCTCAGAGTTAGTGGTCAGTTGCCTACCTGTGATAAGGATACAAGTTATAGACAATCAAGTTGAGATTATAAAGAGAATATGGTAAAAGTATGAGTCACAAAGAATTGAAGGATTCTTAGGTTCGATTGATGAGAAGTTAAGACAGGTTGTGATTTTGTTAAATTTAGTGATGTCCCGTGGCAGCTTAGTGTCCGTACTTTGAGGGAGTAAGTGCATGATTACGAATGATGGAAGAATAAGATAATGGTAAATGAATTGAGTTGTATGGTTCTTCTGTGGCCAGCTTTTGGTGAGTAGAGTGCCTTGATGAGTTGCGTACAAGAGGAGGTTGTTAAGTACAAGAGGCAGGTGTTGGTTGGCTACTTGGTGGGAAAAGTATGAAGGGGTTGAGTGGTGTTAGTAAGAGATCAGAGAATCATACGCTGATACTACCTAATGGAGAACTATTATATGTGTGGTATGGATGCAAAGGAAGGATGCGAGTGTACATGCAAGTATTGACGAGCGGTATAATTGATGATTATTTGGAGTTTAATAATGGACTAAGTGTGTAATGTTGTGAATACAAGGGGCAAATGTATGTGTTAAGTATGGGTTAATGTCGAATGGATTAGTTGCGGTTGATCAGAGGCTGGATGATCGATCAAGGATCAAAGGTTTGATTGTGAAATGTAGGGATACGTATGTGCATGATAACGTAATGGTTGATGTGGTTGGATTTGTGTAGATAAGTATGTACATGTGGAACATTTTGTCCGTATGGCGTGTTTGGCCTAAGTTACTCAGTGAGTTTGTGTGCCTGTATTGATCTTAATGGCTATGATGCTGGGGTGATAATCTCGATTGTGTGGAATCTTGACCTTGACGAGGATGTGAAACTTAGTGTTTTCGCAAAATGAGAGCTGTGATTAGTGAGTGAGGAACTGGTTGAGGATTGGTAGAGAGTGGGGGTTTAGATGGAATATTGGTAAATCATAGGAAGAAAATGTGTTCTTTAGAGTTTTTGATGAGTTAATTGAGTTCCTTTCGCTGGAACTAGCTAATTGTTGTCTCTGCTCGGGAATGAGTGTTTTTTTAGCCTTTGTGATAGCGCTTTTGACCTACGTAGAATGATGATGTGGTTTCGAGTTTTGTAGTCATTAGTTGATTGTGAAGGCTTGAACAAGATTTTGGTTACAATGTATATGAATCCTTGTGAGCAATGTTAGAGTTTGATGACGTGTGTTTATAATTACGGAAGTAGTCCATGGTGTGCATTTTGGTACGAGGATGAGCTAGTTTGCGAAAGTTCAAATCGGAATCATAGTCCTTACGAATAGAAGTGGAGAGTGTTTGAAACCAGTTTCGGTTGTGGATTAGCTTCGTGATATGCGTGTAATCCGCTGAGTTGGTTGCATCTAGTGTGGGCAGTGTTTTGGTGCCTCGGTGGTGTGAGTTAGATCTCAGTCTGATGATGTTTGGATAACCGTAGCGTTAGTGAGACCTTATTTGCAGAGGCAATTGGTATGGGTGTTTATCCTTTTGAAACGTGTTTGTATTGTGAGACGTCATTCTTGGTGAGAATGTTGGTGGTTGACAGCAAGTCAGTTGACTCGAGTTCTAGTGTTAAATTTTGGGAACGAAATTTTCTAAGAGAGAGAGGTTATAGGGACCCGATCCTTTTTTATTGTGAGGGTTAATTAAAACTTGTTATGAGACCTCATGTGGAGATAGAAATGGGTTTAAGTGTGCGAAGAAATTGAAATTTTATCATTGTAACGGTAATCATATGCTTAGTATTGCTTAAGGATAATTATTGAGGATTATTTCAATGAGTTTTGAGATGTTTGGATAAAATTCAAGATTTTATATGATCATTTTCTTTGGATTCGAACACAGTGGTGACCGCTCGAGCGGTCACGAGTCCGTTCAAGCGGACGGTCGGCAGACAGCTTTTAAAAAGCACTAGTGAGCCTTTTTTTCTCATTCTCTCTTCTCCTTTCTTTCTCTCTCTAAAACTCAAACCCTAAGCCCTAGAATTAGATTTGGAGGTCCCTTGAGCTTGTCATGCCCTAAACTTCGGACCACGTGAAACTCATAAACAATCAAACAGAACTGAAAGGTAACACCCAATCCGATGCTCTACTCTCAAGATAAAAGCATACAAGCATTAAATATATATCGCCCTCAGGCTTACAACACATGGTTCCAACACCGGTAAGATGTAAACAAACATGGTTCGAAAGAAACAAAAGAAAGATTACAAATCTTCCGCCCCTTTGGCACCTCCGAATCAACCTGCGTGATCGGTACCTGAAAAACATTTCAAATCCCACACCATGAGCTAGAGCTCAGCAGAAACTAGACAAATATGAAATAGAAGCTAAGCATGTTAACAGAGTAATATGTATGATACGTCTCGCATGAGCCTCAAAATAAGTTGAAAATAGTTTTACAACACGACTCACAAGAGCCTTGAAAATAGTTTGAAAATGATTTTGTATACATACTATATGCTGCAATGCTTCATATGTAAAGATCGACTCCTACGAGCCTCGACTCTCACGAACCCACATGCAACACAGATATAGTAGATATATTGACTTGCACAAGCCTCAAAGACAACGGGTATATGTATGCAACACATGTATACATATCTATATCGACTTTCATAAGCCCTAACAACAGCTCTATAATATCATGACGATACACACCCAACATAAGGATTTCTCAGACTTTCACCGAAGAACCACAGCCCCATCTACTACACCATTAACCAGAGTTAATTATGCAACATATGAAACTCACGCGACACCTGCAACCCACATAACGCACTATGTGCAACACTCACCACGCAACACATGCCTCTTTAGGACTTCTTTTCCATCCTTCAGATACCCGCACACAGATGCATCGTTAGGACCACTTTTTCATCCCTCCAATTCCCACGCACACACACATGCATTGTTAACCAGAGTTAACATATATCGAACCACTTTTTTGTCCATCGTTAACCAGAGGTAACGTTCATCAAACCACTTTTTCGTCCATAGTTAACCAGAGTTAACCTTTATTAGACCACTTTTTCGTCCATAGTTAATCAGAGTTAACCTTTATCAGACCACTTTTCTGTCAATAACACATTGGATCACTTTTCTGTCCACATCACTATACACACACATGCATCAATAAAACCAGAGTTGTAGATGCATCAAGACCACATATCTGTCTTACCACATGCATAAATAAAACTAGAGTTTTAAATATACAAAATCACGTAAAACACGACGTTACACATAACGGCACCACTCGCCACATAATCCATCCCGACATCACATGCCACACACCCATCACGACATCCACTCACCTGGACAACCCGTCCTCTCACCCAGACAATCAACCACGTACCACGTAGAAAACAAAACCTAACCCGAAGGCCAACACCGAACCTCCCACAACACGATTTTCACAACCCTCCTCTTTCTAGAAAAAGAGCCTCGAACCTAAACACATCCCGTACCCAATGATGAACAAACACCACGCACATAACTGTGCACCAACAATCTGCATCTAACCATGCACGTCATCTCTGAGGATGACAACGAAATGAACCACCATGGCCCCACCATAACCAACCAAAACAATAACATGGCCAACACCCCTTTTCATGAATTCAGCCGACAAAATCCCATAATCTAACAGACTAAAATGGGGCTAGAGGGGAGCCAGTCAATTGAACCCTATAATTCAATCGACTGAAAAGCCACAACGCAACTACCAAAACAAGAAAACACCCCCAACAGGACATCAGTCGACTGGACACCCCATCTAGTCGACCAAAAAGGGTTATTGGAATTTTAGAAAAATTCCCCCAAACACAGGTTAGTCAACTGACTTCCTAGTCCAGTTGAATGAACTCCTCTACGATTGATCCAGTTGATTGAACCATCCATTGCAGTCGATTGACCCACGGTGGAAACTGATTCTTGCCACTTGAACAACCCTCTCAAGCCCAGAATCGAAGCATCCAAACTCCATCTCAACACCCTCGGAATTACCCAAGCCCTCAACTACCATAAAACCTCGAAAAGAACACTCAAAACCCGATTCCATCCAACCGAAATCAACCAAAAACGATTTTGAACAAAAACTTAACTTTTTGAAACGAAAATCAAATTTTCATGTATTTTTAACTGGTAAAAACACATACGATTACACGTAGCACCCTTAAAAGATATGAGAGTCTAGGATTCTATCTCGTTGAGTGAAAAACTCAACACCTCAAACCATGTGCAAAAACAAATTTTGTCAGAATGAAATTTTGTCCAAATGAAAGCATAGCCCACCATGAGGATACTAAGGACTTGCTGTCTGATTGTCAAAAACTGAGCCCCGAGCCTCTGAGAAGTTAGAAAGAATGCAGGGCTTCTAGGGTTTTAAAAATGTAGAGAGATGAAATTTCTTTTAAAAATATCTAAAGAAAGATATTTATAGGCTTGCGAAAATATTTTTTTTAAAAATTGCACCACAACGCCCAACGGTCCCAGGAACCAAACCCACATGCATATTTAAGCCGATCATGCACAAAACACATATAAACATGCTGTAACGAAAGTGATAAACAACGCGTCGAAAGACACCAAAAAAGAAAATGGGTCAGCGTCCCACAGAGCTCCTTTTACCCTTTATTGGTGGATTTCTCTTGCTTCCTTCTCGATTATAGGTCGTTGGAGGATGATCTATGCGTTGGAAGCTTCTTTCTCATCGAACGATTGGTGATTTTCTTTGTTGGAGTTTGTTAGAGTTTGGTTTCTTATGGATTTGTCATCTAAGAAGTAGTTTCTAAGACTAATCTTGATCTTTATATCTATATGAGTTATATATTTATTGGATTCATATAAAAGCATAATATTAATGGGTTTAAGCATGATTTATGTTAAATCTATCTTGTTGTTGTTGTTATTATAAACTCTTTTATTTGGAATATGAGGACTTAGGGCTTTGGTTAGGTTGAATCTTGAACAAATTGGGGCTTTTTGGGTTGGTGAACTCATTGTTAAACTGATTTGATTTTTGGTAAATTGGATGTAGTGTTAACTTATTCGAGTATAAATTCCATGAATTTTGAGAAAATGTGAAAACGATGAAATGGTAGATTGGAAATTTTAAACAAATCATATGGGTTTGGTGAAATGTGAAAATCACATAATGATTGATTGGGGATTTTGGATTAATTAAACCCAAATGTAAAGTGAATGAGAACCAAAGTGTGTGTTTAATGGCTTAACCCTAAGTGTGTTAGGTGTTGACGAGACAAACCTTGTTTGGATTGGACTCGCGTTAGTTTTAATCTAAATGGCTTAATTAAAGTACCATATGAATGGATAGGATAATTAAATTTGGGCACGAGTTACTCCTCGATAAAAGATCAAAAACTTGCGCAATGTAAGGTAAGCAATTCATTTGGGTTAATACTCGTAAAAGCATGCTCTTGGGCAGTGTGAGTCGACTGAAGTGGAAACTAGTAGGTTAAGAACCTTGGGTTCGGTCGACTGGAGAGCTTGGGCCAGTTGACTGAACCACTTTTCTTGAGTTCGGTCGACTGAACTGAGGTGATTTTCATTTTCCGAGGCACTTTAGTCGACCGAAGTGGCCTTTTCAGTCGACTGAACAGGCTTTTTGGCGTGCTTATAAGTAAAAGAAGCGGCTGAAATGTTTGGAAAAGCTTATTTCCTTCTCATTCTCTGCCTTCTCTCTACATATGTGACGTACCTGAGCCTTGTTTTGACGATCAGCTCGTGGATCCTTACTATTTACACTGTTAGCTTCACGCTCATCCGGTTAGATTCTCGTTTCGACGAGGTAGGATTCTAGACCTACTGCTGTTATGAGGGTGATGTATGTAATTGTATGCTTTTTCATCAGTAGAAAATGCATCAAATGTCATATTTTCTGTTTAAGCCTTATTTTTCTGATAGAAATCATATTATTCGCATTTCTTAGCTTATAGTACTGTATGACATGTGGTAGTGAGGTTTTCAATAGATTTTTCTTGAAAACGGTGGATTTTGTTGGAAATTGGTGGTTTTGTGAAAAATCTTAACACTTGGTGTCTTGGAGATTTGGAGCTCGCCTTCGGGGTTGAGTCTCAGGTTTTGAAACGTTTTGTTGAAAATGGTAAAAGCATTTTAAAAATATTTTGTTTGATCTCCATGTTGATGGATGGATCAATGTATACATGTATAATGTATATTTGTGAAATGGTTCGGTTTTTTAGAATGATTATCTAGATGTACTGGGATGACGTGTATTTGGCACGAGTTACCCTCAGTGAAAGTTTAAAAACTTGCGCATTATAGGTACCTTTGTTATCCTTCGGGGTAGTTCCCATAAAGAAGGTCAGTTTGGGTGCTCTTTTCCCTCGGGTTGTCGGGCCCATAACGTTAGCTTTTACGTCGTGGTGCTCCGTATAGAACTTGTCATTACCTAGAAGGCCTTAAGTGGTTCAGGACTAAGGTAATGTGCAGGAGTCTATAGTTGCTACCTGTGTCCTTGTGGCAGAGCCAATACATAGGATCTTATCCTTCTTTTTCCACGATGTACATTCTGTGAGGGAACGATGTTTTGATTCCTGTTTTCCTTCAACTGTAAAATGTGTTTTGCATTGTTTAAATGCTTACTTGTGAAGAAAAAACTGTTTTGGAGGTTTGTGATAAACTTGAGATTTTGTGACGTAAAACCTTTTTGCTTTTGGTTGAGTACGCTCCCACTCTATATGATCGCATATTACCTATTTTATAGCTTTATTGTATGTTTCTATTGGGCTTCGGCTCACGGGTGGGATTTTTTGTAAATCTGTTTTCAGGTGATGATGTGGATGAGGAGTAGCTCTGGTGATGCTTGTGTTGGCAGAAGACTTTTATAGTTTTCCTTCTTTTGGTATGCCTGTTCCTGAAGGCAGTTTTGTACGCCATAAGGCGATATACTTATGCATGTTATACAGGATGTTTACTGCTTATGAGAGATGCATGTTGGGTTTTGTTGTGATGTCAACAGGTGGATTTGAATGTATGAAAATCTATTTTTTATAAAACTGGTGTTTGGTGAATTTTTACGTGACCCTGAGTTTTGGGGCATGACATTCGTGCTAGATACTTGGAGTTGTTCAACTCGTGACCTTGTAGTAACTTTCGGGGGTGAAATTCCTTAAGGGGGGAGAGTTGTGAGACTCTGTACCATTTCATTTTGATATATATGCATATTCGATGTTTTTCAACGCGTTTTGGCATTTTCGTTTTAATATTCCTATATGCGTTTTGATGCACGTTTTGATTTATCTGAGTATACTGAGTTGGTCCCGGAGATTGCAGAGAGTTACTGTGTGAATTTTAAAATTTCAAAAAAAAAGATATTTTAGAGCTTATAAATATCAGGACTTAGATATTTTCAAAAGATATTTGTAAAACTTAACTTCTAAGTTTTTTTATTTTTCTCTCTGCCTTGTCTCTAACTTCTCGGGGGCCCGGGACTAGGATTTTGACGAACCAACAGCCAATCCTTGTTATAGGCATCGTGCTTTACGCATCCATCCAGACAGAACTTTATTCCGACGAAGCTCGTTTTTGCACGCAAATTGAGGCATCGAGTTCTTGACTCACTGAGGTAGGATTCTAGACTTTAAAGTTGTTATAGGATATCGTATGTAATCTTATGCATCTTTACCATTTTTTATTCATGAAAAAGTGTTTCATGTTTGGAAAAAGTGGGTTTTTGATTTTAAAACCTTTTTTTGTCGTTACGGTTGGATGAGAACGATGTTGGATGTTTTCTTTGAAGCCTTCGGTAATTGGCTTGAGCGTGTGTGAGTTCATGGGTATGAGATGGAAGCGTCGAGGCTTCATCTTGGGTTTTAAATGGCAAAACTGTAGGTGAAAAACATTTTATGGGCTGGTTCGGTCAACTAAACCCATGGGGTCAGTCAACTGGATCATGGTTTGTGGGTTCGATCGACTGAACAGTGTTGTTGGGTGTTTTGGCATGGATTCCAGTGTATTTTTCAGTCGACTGGAGGGGGGATTCAGTCGACTGAACCTGGGCTGTTGAGGGTGCATATTTGAAAATCATATTTTTGAAGGTTTGGAGCTAACCTGTGAGGTTGAGGCTCAACTTTTAAAATGTTTTGATGAAAACTATGCATTTTCATGCATCGATCTCCATGGTAGATGGATTGGATCTTCTTATACATATATTGTATAGTTTTGAACTCATGTTTTTACATGTTTTGTTTTGATCTCCATGTGGATGGATGGATCTTGATCTCTATGTTGATGGATTGGATCTATTTATACATGTTTAATGTATAATTGTGAAAAAGGTTTGGTTTTGATAAATGATTCTCTAAATGTACCGGGATAGCGGGTATTTGGCACAAGTTGCCCTCAATGGAAGTCTAAAAACGTGCACAGAGTAGGTACCTTAGTCCTTCGGGTTAATCCCTGTAAATTAGGTGGTTGGGTGCTTTGTTTCCTCGAGTTGTTGAACCTATAAATTAAGCTTTTACTCTGTGGTGGCTTCGTGTAGAACTTGCATTTACCTAACCGGCCCTACGATGTGTAGGGATTGGGTAAAGGGACAGGAGTCTATAGTTGCTACATCTGTCCCCTTGTGATGGAGTCGGTACATAGGATTTTATTTTATCTTTTCTCCTCGGCTGTGTGGCCTGAGTGGAGCAAACTGTTTTTATCCTGTTTTCCTCGGTTGTGTGATACGAGTGGAAAATAATGTTTTGACTACAGTTTTCTTTAACTGTTGCTTGCATTAGTTTTAATGCTTGGTTTTACTTATGGTTGAGTTAGCTCCCACCATATGATTTCATATCCTGTTTTACAGCTTTATTGTCTATTTTTATTAGGTTTCGGCTCACGGATGAAATTTTCTGTACAAAACCATTTTCAGGTGATGATATGGAGCATGATCTTGAGTAGATTTTGTGGTGCCCGTGGTGACGGATGGTGGAAGACTTTTGTAGTTTTCCTTTTTGGTATGCCTGTTCTTAAAGGCAGGTTTTGTACGCCATAAGGTGATATACTGTATGCATGTTGGAACTGCATGTTTACTGTTATGAGAGATGCTTATTGGGTTTTTATTTGATTTCAACAGGTGGATTTGAATGTATGAAAATCTATTATCATAAAATTGGTGTTTGGTGGATTTTCACGTGACCTTGGGTTTTGGGGCGTGACAACTTGGTATAAGAGCTCTGGGTTGGAATACATAAGAGCCATGGGAAGAGGGTTTATTACCTAGTGAGGTTGATTAGTGATGCTTGCTTGCATGTGTATAAATAGTTTTATAACTTGCTGTTATCTTTTGAGCATAAACGTTGTGTATACATGTGTATGTGGGTATGGAGGTTTGATCTTAGGATTGATGAGTCTTGCCTTAGGGCGTTTGGAATAACAAATTTGGAAGCCAAATTAGAAACGTGTTTGGTCGACGTGTTTTCTAGCAAGGAATCTGGATAGGTTATCTAAATGGACGAGTCTGTCTTGTTGATTCTCCTCGGTATGTGAGACGTGTTGACATGACCTTAAGTGGCTACGTGATAGCATGCTTGTGTGCATTATGTGTTTATGTTAGTAATAACATGTTGTAGGAAAGCTTATCCTGTTACCTTGCTTTCATATAGAATTATGTCCACGCGGGGAGTGTGGGAGCGGGGTCGTGGCCTAGGTCGTGCTTATGTTCAGGTTCCAGAGCAGGGAGACGTTTATACCCCATAGGAACAGGTGGGCGGTGCTAACGTTATGTAGGAGATGTTTCCCACTGTGAGAGCTATGGCTGAGGCATCCAGGGCTGGAGTGAGGGCTCCTGAGCCCAGAGCCTCTGTTGGTATGAGGAAATTTTGGCGGTTGGATCCTCCGACCTTTTTTGGGGAGCCGGACCCCAAGGTTGCTACTGACTGGTTGGAAGTGACCATAGCTACCTTTAATACTCTGGATATCGAGGAGGATGCTTTGCGTGTTCAGTTAGCGGCGTTCCAACTGCGGGAAGATGCTAGAGAGTGGTGAAAGTTTTCCAAGACTATGGTGGATGATACATGGGCTGCTTTCATGGGAGTTTTCTTGAAGAAGTATTTCTCAAGATCTTCAAGAGATACATACCGAGAGGAGTTGCTTTCCCTTGTTTAGGAGAACCTTTCTATGGTCCAGTATAAGGCCAAGTTCTCGAATCTGTCACGGTTAACAGCTGAGATGGTATCTACAGAGGAGTTACGCACTAGGAGGTTTGAGAAGGGCCTTCGACCTTCCATTAAGGACAGGTTTGCATCTCTGGGTTTGGAAGTGTACATTGTGCTAGTGGAAGCTGCTATTCGAGTAGAGAACTCGCTGGCAGAGAGCCGCAGAGTTAGAGAGAGTGGGAGTCAGCAGGGCAGTGAAGATGCACAGTTCTAGAGGCACGGGAGAAAGCACCATAGGTCGTCTAGACCTAGTTCTCATTTTGTTGGATCATATTAGCCGCAGTCATCCACACCTGCACCTTTAGTGGCCTCGGCAGGAAGGCCAGAGCAGAGAGGGCTGATTTGTTATCGATGCGAATAACCGAGGCAACATTCAGTTGAGTGCCTGTAGAAGGGCCAGGTACAGAGTTCAGCATCTGTCTAGTTACAGACGAGAGACCCACCTATCTGCTTTTGGTGTGGTCAGTCCGAGAATATTCGCAGATACTGTCCCCGGGAAGGGAATGTTTCGAGTGCGACAGGAGCGCCAGCTACTCCATCTATGCAAAGACGGCAGACTCCTCAGCAACCTAGGGCCCAGGCATCTAGGTTTGCAGAGTGAGGTACTTCAGCACAATCTGTGAGGCTGCCGACGACTCAGGGTTATGGTGGACAGACCCGACCACCGCAGGCCGAGGCTTATGTTCTTGTTGATCGCAGTGCTTCCAAAGCACCAATTGCATATGATGCTGCAACTACTCCATCCATGATCAGAGGTACTCTTCAAGTCTTTAGATCATGATCCAGTGTCCTCATCGACATGGGAGCATCACAGCCTTTCATATCTTTTTCCTTTGCATCTACATTGGGGTTGAGGGTAGACTCGTTGGGTAGTGCATTGAGCGTAGAGACCCCAATCAGTGGGAATGTGGTGTTGAGTACAGTTTGCAGATCGTGTGAGTTAGGAGTCACCGGTCGTTGTTTAGAATTTGATTTTATCATTCTAGACATGACTATGTTTGATGTCATCCTAGGGATGGACTGGTTGACTACCTATCGTGCCTTTATAGATTGTGAGCGACGGAGGGTGTCGATCTATACACTGGAGGGTGACTGCTTCTACTTTGTGGGTGATCGGGATGAGGGCTTGGTGTCTATGCCAAGTGCCACACGGGTTTGAGGGAGCTTGGGTTTTCTCTTTTCTGCTCTTAGGTTGGATGAGCTAGGTGAGGTTCGAGGGGAGCTACCCCCTGTGGTCGGTGATTATCTAGATGTTTTTCCTGACGATCTGTTTCAGTAACCACCGAGCCGAGATGTGGAGTTCTCTATTGATCTTGTTCCAAGAGTAGCTCCTATCTCTATGCCATTATATCGCTTTGCACCCGCTGATTTGCGAGAACTCAAGGTGTAGTTGTAGGAGTTGCTTGACAAGGGGTTTATACGGCCGAGTATGTCACCGTGTGGAGCACCAGCATTGTTCGCGAAGAAGAAGGATGGGTCTTTGAGACTGTGCATAGATGACAGGAAGCTGAATCAGGTGACGGTTAAGAACAAGTACCCTATCCCTAGGATTGACGACCTGTTTGATCAGCTGAGAGGATCGCGCTGCTTTTCGAAGATTGACTTGAGGTCCGGGTATCACCAGCTGAGGATTAGGGATGAGGACATAGCGAAGACTGCCTTTCGGACTCATTATGGTCACTACGAGTTTCTGGTCATGCCGTTCGGTTTGACGAATGCTCATGCGACTTTTATGGGTTTGATGAACCGTATCTTCCACCCTTACCTAGATAGTTTTGTAGTGGTATTCGTGGATGACATTTTGATCTATTCACCCACGAGGGAGATTCACGAGGAGCATCTGCATGTTGTCTTGCAGCTTCTGAGAGAACATCTCTTGTATATGAAGTTCAAGAAGTGCGAGTTCTGGATGTCAGAGGTGAGATTTCTTGGACACGTGGTGTCGAAGGATGGGGTATCGGTGGACTCGTTGAAGACTGATGCTGTGATGGACTGGCAACGGCCGAAGAACGTCTTTGAGATTCGTAGTTTCCTGGGTTTGGAAGGTTATTATCGGCAGTTCGTTAAGGACTTTTCTAGGTTAGCAGCACCGTTGACGAGCCTGATGCGGAAGGGAGTTGTGTTTGTGTGGAGCGAGTCCTGTGAGTCAACTTTTCAGGAGCTGAAGCGGAGATTGACCAGTGCGCCAGTGTTAATTATTCCAAAGCGAGGCCTGGGGTATACAGTGTATTGCGATGCATCACACGATGGTTTGGACTGTGTATTGATGCAGGGAGGTAAGGTTGTAGCCTACGACTCGCAATAGATGAAGACACATGAGAAGAACTACCCTACACACAATTTAGAGTTGGCTGCTATGGTCTTCGCCTTGAAGACATGGCGAAATTATCTATATGGTGAACACTTTGAGGTTTTCTCTGATCACAAGAGCCTAAAATACTTGTTTTCGCAGAAGGACTTGAATCTTTGCCAATGACGATGGATGGAGTTGTTGGGAGACTACGACTTCGATTTGCAGTTCCATCCAGGAAAGGAAAATGTCGTAGCTGATGCACTCAGTAGGAGATCTCATGGTTCATTAACTTCCGTGGCTATACGTGAATGGGATATGCTTAGAGATGTTGGGGAGTTTGATTTGTGTCTCGGGGAGACAGCGAGAGGTGCAACTTTGTATTCAGTAGCTTCACAGTCCACATTGGTTTCACGCGTGTTAGAGGCTCAACGAACTGATCAGGAGGCTCAGATGATACGGGACCGCATTACTAGTGGGAAGGACACATCAGGATGGAAGGTGGGTTCATATTAGAGTTTGAGGTTGACAGGGTGACTGTTTGTGCCAGAGTCGTGTCGTGCTGAGGTGCTACATGATTTTCATCATTCACATCTTGCAGTGCATCCTGGAGGCACGAAGATGTATCACAACTTGCATTGTCAGTTTTGGTGGACGGGAATGAAGAGAGGCATGATCCGATTTGTGTCTCGGTGCCTTACCTGTTAGAAAGTAAAGGTGGAACACCAGCGACCGGCAGGATTGTTACAGCCGTACCCCATATCTGAGTGAAAGTGGGAGGATATCACGATGGATTTTGTATCGGGACTTCCTTGATCGCCGACAAGACATGATGTTGTTTGGGTTGTGGTTGATAGGCTGACGAAGTCGGCACATTTTCTTCCCATTTGAGTGCGGGATTTGGTGGACAGATTGGGTAGGTTATATGTTCGGGAGATAGTCCAATTACATGGAGTACCAGTGACTATTGTTTCTGATCGAGACCCGCGCTTTACATTGCGCTTTTGGCAGAGTCTTCAGATGGCTTTGGGGACGAGCTTGACTTTCAGCACAGCTTTTCACCCACAGACCGATGGTCAGTCTGAGAGGACCATCCAGATTTTAAAGGACATGTTGAGAGCCTGTGTGCTTGATTTTTTGGGTTCTTGGCAGGACCATCTATCATTGGCAGAGTTTACATACAACAACAACTATCAGTCCAGTATTGGGATGGCATCGTATGAGGCTTTGTGTGGGAGACTGTGTAGATCGCCTGTGTGTTGGACATAGGTGGGAGAGACCGCTATTTTGGGATCCGACCAAGTGTGGGAGACGACTGAGAAGATTACAGTGATTCGTCAACGTCTGGTGACAGCACAGATCTGCCAGAAGAGTTATGCATATCAGAGGAGGAGACCTTTGGAGTTTACAGTGGGAGATCATGTGTTTTTGAAGGTCTCGCCACGTAGAGGGTTGATGAGATTTGGCCGTAATGGGAAGCTAACACCGTGCTTTATTGGACCATTTGAGAATCTGGAAAGGATTGGAGTGGAAGCTTACCACCTGGCCTTGCCACCTCAGTTGGCATCTGTGCATAACATGCTTCACGTTTCTATGCTTTGGAGGTATGAGCCAGATCCGTCACATGTTCTGGATTGGGCTGAGTTGCGAGTTGATGAGAATATCACGTACGAGGAGCGTCTTGTGAGGATTCTTGAAACGAAGGAACAAGTGTTACGGGGGAGAACGATTACTTATGTCAAAGTTCAGTGGCTTCATCACGGGGTTAAAGAAGCGACTTGGGAGCTTGAGTCTGGGGTTCGTTGTGAGACCCCGAACCTTGTTATTTTGAATTATTTATACATGATTACGTGTTTTTCCTTCATGTTATATATTATCGATGCATGATTTATGTTTTGGAGTTATATAACTGCATGTAGATGTGCTTTACGCTTTCTCGGACCTTGTTTAGGCTTGTTGGGTTGGCCTTAGAACACAAAATCGAGACTCAAAACAGTATGTTGGACCAAGCAGATTCGGTCGACTAAACTGGTGAGTTTAGTCGACTGATGTGGAAACCAGTAGGTTAAGAACCTTGGGTTCGGTCGACTGGAGGGCTTGGCCCAGTCGACTGAACCACTTTTCTTGAGTTTGGTCGACTGAACTCAAGGGTTCGGTCGACTAAACTGAGGCGGTTTGCATTTTTTGAGGCACTTTAGTCGACTGAAGTGGCCACTTCTATCGACTGAATAGGCTTTTTGGCGTGCTTATAAGTAGAAGAAGGGGCTAAAATGTTTGGAAAAACTTATTTCCTTCTCGTTCTCTGCCTTCTCTCTACATATGTGACCTACCTTAGCCTTATTTTCGACGATCAGCTCGTGGATCCTTACTATCTACGCTGTTAGCTTCGCGCTCATCCCGTCAGATTCTCGTTCCGACGAGGTCCGATTTTTTAGGCGTCGGGTTTTGACCCAACGAGGTAGGATTCTAGGCTAACTACTGTTATGAGGGTGATGTATTTTATCGTATGCTTTCTTATCGGTAGAAAATGCATCAAATGTCATATTTTTTGTTTAAGGTTTATTTTTCTGATAGAAAAAGCATGTTGTTCGCTTTTCTTAGCTTATAGTACTGTATGACATGTGGTAGTGAGGTTTTCAAAGAGTTTTCTTGAAAACGGTGGATCTTTTTGGAAATTAGTGGTTTTGAAAAAAATCTCAAGACTTGGTGTTTTGGAGGTTTACAGCTTGCCTTTGGGGTTGTGTCTTAGGTTTTGAAACGTTTTGTTGAAAACGATAAAAGCATTTTGAAAATGTTTTGTTTGATCTCCATGTTGATGGATGGATCTATGTATACATGTATAATGTATATTTGTGAAATGGTTCGGTTTTTTAGAATGATTATTTAGATGTACCGGGATGACGTGTATTTGGCACGAGTTCCCCTCGGTGAAAGTCCAGAAACGTGCGCAGTGTAGGTACCTTTGTTATTCTTCGGGGTAGTTCCCGTAAAGAAGGTCAGTTTGGGTGCTCTTTTTCCTCGGGTTGTCGGGCCCGTGAAGTTAGCTTTTATGTCGTGGTGCTCCGTATAGAACCTGTCATTATCTAGCAGGCCTTAAGTGGTTCAGGACTAGGGTAATGTGCAGGAGTCCATAGTTGCTACCCGTGTCCTTGTGGCAGAGTCGGTACATAGGATCTTATCCTTCTTTTTTCACGATGTACATTCCATGAGGGAACGATGTTTTGATTCCTGTTTTCCTTCAACTGTAAAAAGTGTTTTGCATTGTTTAAATGCTTAGTTGTTAAGGAAAAACTATTTTGGAGGTTTGTGAAAAACTTGGGATTTTATGACGTAAAACCTTTTTGGCTTGTGGTTGAGTACACTCCCACTCTATATGATTGCATATTACCTGTTTTACAGCTTTATTGTTTGTTTCTATTGGGCTTCGGCTCACGAGTGAAATTTTCTGTAAAACTATTTTCAGGTGATGATGTGGATGAGGAGTAGCTCTGGTGATGCTTGTGTTGGCGAAAGACTTTTATAGTTTTCCTTCTTTTGGTATGCCTGTTCCTGAATGCAGTTTTGTACGCCATAAGGCGATATACTTATGCATGTTATACAGGATGTTTACTGCTTATGAGAGATGCATATTGCGATTTCTTGTGATTTCAATAGATGGATTTGAATGTATGAAAACCTATTTTCTATAAAATTGGTGTTTGGTGGATTTTCACGTGACCTTGGGTTTTGGGGCGTGAGAACTTGGTATTGGAGCTCTAGGTTCGAATACCTAAGAGCCATGGGAAAAGGGGTTTATCACCTGGTGAGGTTGATTGTATATGCTTGCTTGCATGTGTTTAAACGTTGGTTTATAACATGTTCATAGCTTTCTGAGCATGATCGTTATATATATGTGAGTATGGAGGTTGAATCTCAGGATTGATAAGTCTTGCCTTACGGTATTTGGAGTAACAGATTTGGAAGCCAAGTTAGAAACGTGTTTGGCCGACGTGTTTTCTAGCAGGGAATCTAAATATGTTATCCAAATGGACGAGTCTGTCTTGTTAGTTCTCCTCGGTATGTGAGACGTGTTAACATGATCTTATGTGGCTTTGTGATAGCATGATTATGTGTTCCTATTATGCAGTAACATGTGTAGGAAAGCTTATGTTGTTTATATTACTTTCTATAGAATTATGTCCACGCGGGGAGTGCGAGGATGGGGTCGTGGTCGAGGCCGTGGCCGAGGTCGTGCTTATGATCGGGTTCCAGATGTTTAGGTTCTAGAGGAGGATGACGTTCATGCCCCACAAGAACAAGTGGGCGGTGCTGACGTTGTCTAGGAGATGCTTGCCACTATGCGAGCTATGGCAGAAGTGACTAGGGCTAGTGTACGGGTTCCTGAGCCAAGGGCTTCTGTTGTTATGCGGGAGTTTCGGCGGTTGGATCCTCCGATCTTTGCTGGGGAGCCTGACCCAAAGGTCGCTACTGAGTGGTTGGAAGTGACCACATCGATCTTTGATACTCTGGACATCGAGGAGGATGCTTTGCGTATAAAGTTGGCGGTGGTCCAACTGCGAGAAGATGCTAGAGAGTGGTGGATGTTTTCCAAGACCACTGTGGATGAGACATGGGCTGGTTTTACAAGGGTCTTCTTGGCGAAGTATTTCCCGAAATCTTCGAGAGATACTTACCGAGAGGAGTTCCACTCCCTTGTTCAGGGGAATTTGTCTGTGGTCTAGTATGAGGCCAAGTTCGCGAATTTGTCGCGATTTGCACCTGAGATGGTATCGACTAAGGAGTTGCATACTCGAAGGTTTGAGAGAGGGCTTCGACCTGCTATCAAGGATAGGGTTAAAGCTCAGGACGTGGAGGTGTACATCAAGCTGGTGGAAGCAGCTATACGGGTAGAGAACTCGTTGGCAAATAGCCGCAGGATTAGAGAGAGCGGAAGTCAGCAGGGTAGTGGAGATGCACAGTTCCAGAGGCGAGGGAAAAAGCGCCAGAGGTCGTCTGAACCTAGTTCTCATGTTGCCCGATCGTATCAGCCGCAGTCCTGCACCTACACCTTCAGTGGTCTCGACAGGAAGGTTGGAGTAGAGAGGATAGATCTGTTATCGTTGTGGACAGCTGGGACATTATTCAGTTGAGTGCCCGCAGAAGGGTTAGGCTCAGAGTTCAGCGCCCGTCCAGCCACAGGCGAGAGACCCACCTATTTGTTTTGGGTGTGGTCAGTCCAGGCATATTCGTAGATCCTGTCCCAGAGAGGGAATTGTTTAGGGCACGACAGGAGCGTCAGTTGCTTCGTCTGTACAGAGACGACAGGCTTTGCAGCAGCCTAGGGCTCAGACTTCTAGGTTTATAGAGGGAGGTACTTCAGCTCAGTCTGTGAGGCAGCGATCGACTCAGGGTTATGGTGGGCAGACTAGACTACCACAGGCCAGGGCTTATGTTCTTGCTGACCGCAGTGCTTCCAAAGCACCAGTTGCGTCTGATGCAGCAGTCACTCCGATCATGATTAGAGGTACTCTTCTAGTCTTTAGACCATGGGCTAGTGTTCTTATAGACACAGGAGCATCACATTCATTTATATCCTCTGCATTTGTGTCTGCACTGGGGTTGGAAATGGACTAGTTGGGTAGTACCTTGTACGTAGAGACCCCAGTTAGTGGGAATCTGACGTTGAGCCTTGTTTGTAGATCTTGCATATTGGAGGTCGCCGGTCGTTGTTTAGAGAGTTTGATTTTATCATTCTAGACATGACCACGTTTGATGTCATGCTAGAGATGGACTGGCTGACAACCTACTGTGCCTATATAGATTGTGAGCGACGAAGAGTGTCGATCTGTACACCAAAGGGTGATTGCTTCTATTTTGTCGGTGATTGGGATGCGGGCTTGGTGTTTGTACCAGGTGCCGTATGAATTCGAGGGAACTTAGGTTCTCTCTTTTCTGCTCTCAGATTGGATATGGCAGATGAGGTTCGAGGAGAGTTACCCCCTGTGGTGTGTGACTATCCAGACGTCTTTCCTGATGATCTGTTTGAGTTGCCACCGAGCCGTGATGTGGAGTTCTCCATTGATCTTAATCCAGGTGCGGCTCCTATCTCTATGCCATGCCATCTTATCACTTTGCACCTGTTGAGTTGTAAGAACTCAAGGTACAGTTGCAGGAGTTGCTGGACAAAGGGTTTGTACGGCCGAGTACGTCGTTGTGGGGAGCACCAGCTTTGTTCATGAAGAAGAAGGATGGGTCATTGAGACTATGCATAGATTACAGGAAACTGAACCAGGTGACGGTGAAAAATAGGTATCCGATGCCGCGAATCGATGACCTATTTGATCAGCCAAGGGGATCGCGTTATTTTTCAAAGATTGACTTGAGATCAGGGTATCATCAGCAGCGGATTAGGGACGAGGACATAGCGAAGACCGCCTTTCGGACTCGTTATGGTCACTATGAGTTTCTAGTCATGCCGCTCGGTCTGACAAACGCTCCAACTACATTTATGGGTCTGATGAACCGTATTTTCCACTTCTACCTGGACAATTTTGTGGTTGTGTTCGTGGACGATATTCTGGTTTATTCGCCCACAAGGGAGATGCTTGAGGAGCATCTGCATGTCGTCTTGCAACTTATGAGAGAACATCGTTTGTATGCGAAGTTTGAGAAGTGTGAGTTCTGGATGACAGAGGTGAGATTCCTTGGACACGTGGTGTCAAAGGATGGGGTATCGGTAGACTCGGCGAAGAATGATGCAGTGACGGATTGGCAGCGATCGAGGAATGTTTTTGAGATCCGTAGTTTTCTGGGTCTAGCGGGTTATAACCGACGATTTTTACAAGACTTCTCTAGGCTTGCAGTACCGATGACGTGTTTGACGCGGAAGGGAGTCACATTTGTATGGAGCGAGTCTTGTGAGTCAGCTTTTCGGGAGCTGAAGAGAAGACTGACTAGTGCACCAGTTTTGATTGTTCCAGAGCGAGGTGTGGGGTATACTGTGTATTGCGACGCATCACTTGATGTTTTGGGCTGTGTGTTGATGTATGGGGGCAAGGTTGTAGCCTATGGCTCGTGACAGCTAAAGACACACGAGATGAATTACCTGACTCATGATCTAGAGTTAGCAGTTGTAGTTTTCGCTTTGAAGACATGGCGGCATTACCTATATGGTGAGCATTTTGAGGTTTTCTCTGATCACAAGAGCTTGAAATATTTATTTTCACAGAAAGACCTGAATCTTTGCTAGCGCCGTTGGATGGAGTTATTGGGAGACTACGACTTTGATTTGCAGTACCACCTGGGGAAGGCAAAAGTCGTAACTGATGCGTTTAGCATGAGATCTCACGACTCGTTAGCTTCTGTAGCTATACGGGAATGGGACATGCTTGGAGTTGTTGGGGAGTTTGATCTGTGTCTCAGGGAGACAGGGGAAGGTGCGACTTTATATTCTATAGCTTCACAGCCTGCATTGGTTGCACGCGTGTTAGAGGCTCAGGGGATTGATTAGGAGGCTCAGATGATACGGGACCGCATTGCTAGTGGGATATACACAGCAGGATGGGTGGTGAGTCCAGACCAGAGTTTAAGGTTGTTAGAGAGATTATTTGTGCCAGAGTCGTGCCGTGCTGAGGTGCTACATGAGTTTCATCACTCACGTCTTGCAGTGCATCCAGGAGGCACGAAGATGTATCACGATCTACGCCGACAATTCTGGTGGACAGAAATGAAGTAGGATGTGATCCGATTCGTTTCTCGATGCTTTACTCGTCAGCAAGTAAAGGTGGAACACCAGAGACCTGCATGATTATTACAGCTGTTGCCTGTATCTGAGTGGCAGTGGGAGAATGTCACTATAGATTTTGTATCAGGACTTCCACGTTCACCGAAAGGACACGATGCTATTTGGGTTATAGTGGATAGGTTGACGAAGTCTACGCACTTCCTCCCCATTCGAGTGAGAGATTCAGTGGACAGATTGAGCAGATTATACGTCCGAGAGATAGTCAAATTACATGGAGTACTTGCGGCTTTTCATCCTCAGACCGACGGTCAGTCTGAGAGGACCATTCAGATTTTGGAGGACATGCTGAGAGCGTGCGTGCTTGACTTTCGGGGTTCTTGGGAGAATCATATATCATTGACAGAGTTTGCATACAACAACAGTTATCGATCCAATATTGGGATGGCACCGTATGAGGCTCTGTATGGTAGACCGTGTAGATCGCTGGTGTGTTGGACAGAGGTGGGAGAGACCACTGTTATGGGACCCGACTTAATATGGGAGACGACGGAGCAGATTGTCGTGATTCATTAACGTCTGGTGACAGCTCAGAGTCGCTAGAAGAGTTATGCTGATCAGAGGAGGAGACCGTTACAGTTTTCTGTGGGAGGATCATGTGTTTTTGAAGGTTTCGCCTCGCAGAGGGTTGATGAGGTTTGATCATAGCGGGAAGCTATCACCACTTATTGGACCCTTCGAGATCCTGAAAAGGATTGGAGTGGTAGCATACTGTCTGGCCTTCTCGCCTCAGTTAGTATCTGTACATAACATCTTTCACGTTTTGATGCTTCGGAGATACGAGCCCAATCCTTCACATGTATTAGATTGGGTTGAGTTGTGGGTTGCCGAGGATGTCACGTATGAGAAACTCCCGGTGAGGATTCTGGATACAAAGGAACAGATGTTATGGGGGAGAACGATTGCTTATGTCAAAGTTCAGTGGCCTCATCACGGGGTTGAGGAAGCGACTTGGGAGCTTGAGTCTAGAATGCACGCTAGATACCCAGACCTGTTTACCTCATGACTTTGTAGTGAATTTTGGGGGCAAAATTCCTAAAGGGGGGAGAGTTGTGAGACCCCAAACCTTGTTATTTTGAATTATTTATACATGATTACGTGTTTTTCCTTCATGTTATATATTATCGATGCATGATTTATGTTTTGGAGTTGTAGAACTGCATGTAGATGTGCTTTACGCTTTCTCGGACCTTGTTTAAGCTTGTTGGGTTGGCCTTAGAACACAAAACTGAGACTCAAAATAGTATGTTGGACCAAGCAGGTTCGGTTGACTGAACTGGTGAGTTCAGTTGACTGAAGTGGAAACTAGTAGGTTAAGAACCTTGGGTTCGGTCGACTGGAGGGGTTGGCCCAGTCGACTGAACCACTTTTCTTGAGTTCGATCGACTGAACTCAAGGGTTCGGTCGACTGAACTGAGGTGGTTTTCATTTTCTGAGGCGCTTCAGTCGAATGAAGTGGCATTTTCAGTCAACTGAACAGGCTTTTTGGCGTGCTTATAAGTAAAAAAAGCGGCTGAAATGTTTGGAAAAGCTTATTTCCTTCTCATTCTCTGCCTTCTCTCTACATATGTGACCTACCCGAGCCTTATTTTCGACGATCAGCTCGTGGATCCTTACTATCTACACTGTTAGCTTCGCGCTCATCCGGTTAGATTCTCGTTTCGACGAGATTTGATTTTTGAGGCGTCAAGTTTTGACCCAACGAGGTAGGATTCTAGACCTACTGCTGTTATGAGTGTGATGTTTGTAATTGTATGCTTTTTCATCAGTAGAAAATACATCAAATGTCATATTTTCTGTTTAAGCCTTATTTTTTTGATAGAAATCATATTGTTCACTTTTCTTAGCTTATAGTACTGTATGACATGTGGTAGTGAGGTTTTCAAGGGGTTTTTCTTGAAAACAGCGGATTTTGTTGGAAATTGGTGGTTTTGTGAAAAATCTTAACACTTGGTGTTTTGGAGATTTGGAGCTCGCCTTCGGGGTTGAGTCTCAGGTTTTAAAACGTTTTGTTGAAAATGGTAAAAGCATTTTGAAAATGTTTTGTTTGATCTCCATGTTGATGGATGGATCAATGTATACATGTATAATGTATATTTGTGAAATGGTTCAGTTTTTTAGAATAATTATCTAGATGTACCGGGATGACGTGTATTTGGCACGAGTTACCCTCAGTGAAAGTCTAAAAACTTGCGCATTATAGGTACCTTTGTTATCCTTTGGGGTAGTTCCCGTAAAGAAGGTCAGTTTGGGTGCTCTTTTCTCTCGGGTTGTCGGGCCCATAAAGTTAGCTTTTACGTCGTGGTGCTCCGTATAGAACTTGTCATTACCTAGAAGGCCTTAAGTGGTTCAAGACTAGGGTAATGTGCAGGAGTCTATAGTTGCTACCTGTGTCCTTGTGGTAGAGTCAATACATAGGATCTTGTCCTTCTTTTTCCACGATGTACATTCTGTGAGGGAACGATGTTTTAATTCCTGTTTTCCTTCAACTGTAAAATGTGTTTTGCATTGTTTAAATGCTTAGTTGTGAAGGAAAAACTGTTTTGGAGGTTTGTGGAAAACTTGAGATTTTATGACATAAAACCTTTTTGGCTTGTGGTTGAGTACGCTCCCACTCTATATGGTTGCATATTACCTATTTTACAGCTTTATTATATGTTTCTATTGGGCTTCGGCTCACGGGTGAGATTTTTTGTAAAACTGTTTTCAGGTGATGATGTGGATGAGGAGTAGCTCTGGTGATGCTTGTGTTGGCGGAAAACTTTTATAGTTTTTCTTCTTTTGGTATGCCTGTTTCTGAAGGCAGTTTTGTACGCCATAAGGCGATATACTTATGCTTGTTATACAGGATGTTTACTGCTTATGAGAGATGCATGCTGGATTTTCTTGTGATGTCAACAGGTGGATTTGAATATATGAAAATCTATTTCTTATAAAACTGGTGTTTGGTGAATTTTCATGTGACCCTGAGTTTTGGGGCATGACATTCGTGCTAGATGCTCGGAGTTGTTCAACTCGTTACCTTGTAGTAACTTTCGGGGGTGAAATTCCTTAAGGGAGGAGAGTTGTGAGACTCTGTACCATTTCATTTTGATATATATGCATATTCGATGTTTTTCAACGCGTTTTGGCATTTTCGTTTTAATATTCCTATATGCGTTTTGATGCACATTTTGATTTATCTGAGTATCTGAGTTGGTCCCGGAGATTGTAGAGAGTTACTGTGCGAATTTTAAAAATTCAAAAAAAAAGATATTTTAGAGCTTATAAATATCAGGACTTAGATATTTTCAAAAGATATTTTTAAAACTTAACTTCTAAGTTTTCTTCTTTTTCTCGCTGCCTTCTCTCTAACTTCTCGGGGGCCCGGGACTTGGTTTTTGACTAACCAACAGCCAATCCTTGTTATAGGCATCGTGCTTTACGCATCCATCCAGATAGAACTTTATTCCGACGAAGCTCGATTTTGTACGCAAATTGAGGCATCGAGTTCTTGACTCACTGAGGTAAGATTCTAGACTTTAAAGTTGTTATAGGATGTCGTATGTAATCTTATGCATCTTTACCATTTTATATTCATGAAAAGGTGTTTCATGTTTGGAAAAACCCGGGTTT
This sequence comes from Heliamphora exappendiculata, assembly GCA_034768845.1. NCBI lineage: Eukaryota > Viridiplantae > Streptophyta > Magnoliopsida > Ericales > Sarraceniaceae > Heliamphora > Heliamphora exappendiculata. The sequence continues at coordinate 26,507 of JAOTRH010048970.1, read as the reverse complement.
TTGATTTAAAAACCTTTTTTGTCGTTACGGTTGGATGAGAACGATGTTGGATGTTTTTTTGAAGCTTTCGGTGATTGGCTTGAGCGTGTGTGAGTTCATGGGTATGAGATGGAAGCGTCGAGGCTTCATCTTGGGTTTTAAATGGCAAAACCGTAGGTGAAAAACATTTTCTCGGCTGGTTCGGTCAACTAAACCCATGGGGTCAGTCAACTGGATCATGGTTTGTGGGTTCGGTCGACTGAACCAATGGGGTCAGTCGACTGAACAGTGTTGTTGGGTGTTTTAGCGTGGATTCCAATGTGTTTTTCAGTCGACTGGAGGGTGGGTCCAGTCGACTGAACCTGGGCTGTTGAGGGTGCATATTTGAAAATCATGTTTTTAAAGGTTTGGAGCTAACCTGTGGGGTTGAGGCTCAACTTTTAAAATATTTTGATAAAAACCAAGCATTTTCATGCATCGATCTCCATGGTAGATGGATTGGATCTTCTTATACACATGTTGTATAGTTTTGAACTCATGTTTTTACATGCTTTGTTTTGATCTCCATGTGGATGGATAGATCTTGATCTCCATGTTGATGGATTGGATCTATTTATACATGTTTAATGTATAACTGTGAAAAAGGTTTGATTTTGATAAATGATTCTCTAGATGAACCGGGATAGCGGGTATTTGGCACGAGTTGCCCTCGGTGGAAGTCCAAAAACGTGCGCAGAGTAGGTACCTTGGTCCTTCGGATTAATCCCTATAAACTAGGTGGTTGGGTGCTTTGTTCCCTCGGGTTGTTGAACTTGTAAACTAAGCTTTTATGTTGTGGTGGATTCGTGTAGAACTTGCATTTACCTAACCGATCCTACGATGTGTAGGGATTGGGTAAAGGGGCAAGAGTCTATAATTGCTACATCTGTTCCCTTGTGACATAGTCATTTTATCTTTCCTCCTCGGTTGTGTGGCCCGAGTGGAGCAAACTGTTTTTATCATGTTTTCCTCGGTTGTGTGATATGAGTGGAAAACAACGTTTTGACTACAGTTTTCTTTAACTGTTGCTTGCATTAGTTTTAATGCTTGGTTTTACTTGTGGTCGAGTTAGCTCCCACCATGTGATTGCATATCCTGCTTTACAGCTTTATTGTCAGTTTCTATTGGGCTTCGGCTCACGGGTGAAATTTTTTGTACAAAACCATTTTCAGGTGATGATATGGAGCATGATCTTGAGTAGATTTTGTGGTACCCGTGGTGACGGATGGCGAAAGACTTTTATTGTATTCCTTTTTGGTATGCCTGTTCCTGAAGGAAGGTTTTGTACGCCATAAGGGATATACTGTATGCATGTAGGAACTGCATGTTTACTGTTATGAGAGATGCTTATTGGATTTTTATTTGATTTCAACATGTGGATTTGAATGTATGAAAACCTATTTTCATAAAACTGGTTTCATAAAACTGGTGTTTGGTGGATTTTCACGTGACCCTGGATTTTGCGGTGTGACAGGCGGCCCGGCCCACTTATCGATGTTTTTGAGAGAAACCGAAAATGTGTGCTTTCCGTATCAGGTTATAGAATGGATATTTATCCTTTGGGTTTTGCGTGGCCTGATTCTGGTAATTACGTCTGGGTCTATAGGTGTTGTTTGGGCTTGGTACTAAATTAAACCAAGAATTGGTTTGGGTTTGAAAAGTCTTGGTTAATAATTGAGAGTAATTAAAAGTATGAAAAATCATGAATGGAATTGGGTTTGCAAAATCTTAATTGAATGGTTGAGAATTGTGGTAAATGTGGAAGGTAATTGAGAACGTGAAAATATTGAAACGGTTTGAAAGGAATAGGGAAGTGAAAGGGATAAAACCATGGTGTTGTGTTTTAAAATAGAGTTGGGTTGCTTATAAAAACCCTGTTATGTGAATGAAAACTTATTTGAAAACGAACTTATTTTTTGGATAAAACTACGTGGTGCATTTCACATAACCATCGTCGCACGTCATGCATTTTTTCATCCTTAATCTATTTCCTATGATCCTCGACTCATGTTGTTCAAACACATTTCAGCGATAAAGGGAAGCATGTAGTCAAATGAGAAGAACGGTCGTGGAGATCTTTTGGGTTATTTTGATTAGAGTTGTAGATTGTCTTTGTAATTATTTTTTCATTCTTGATAATTGTATTTGGGTTGGTGGAATCCATTCGTAAGGCCCTACGGCCAAGGATCCATGATTTATATGCATGCGAGATCGTTGGGTTCGTTTTTCAAGTTAATTTCTCGTTTATCGTATGAAAGTGCTATCATATGAAAATATTGATTTTCATGTTTTTGAGAAGTTGAAATCTATTTTAATATAATTGCACGTTTTTAACTTCAAATTTTTGGATTACGAAAACTATGTTCAAAGTTTGGGAGATTTTAGTGTTTTTCTAACACTTAGAAAAATTCTCAGGATTTTGTTCAGTTTGCTCTTGGGTACCTCACCGCTCGAGTAGTAGGGAGTCCGGTCGAGCGGTCTCTGCTAGGTGGCATATTTTTTAAAGTTTATTTTAAAGAAAAAAGGGTTTTTGTTAGGTACTTTTCGGTATTTATCAAACCCCAAACTCTGGGTCACATGAAACACCCAACAACAACCATACATAACACCCAATCCGATGTTATACTCTCAAAATAAAGCATACATGCATTTAGATAACTATCGTCCTCAAGCTTATAACACGCGGTTCTAACACCGGTAAAATGTAAACATACATGGTTAAAAAAGAAACAAAGGAAGATACATGATTACAAATCTTTCGTCCCTCTAAATCAACCTGCGTGACCGGTACCTGAAAAATATTTCAAATCTCACACCGTGATCCTAAGCTCAGCAGAAACTAGACAAGCATGCAATATAAGCTAAACATGCTAGCAGATGTAAGATATATATAACGACTCGCCCGAGCCTCAAAATAAGTTTGAAAACAGTTTTATATCACGACTCACAAGAGCCTTAAAAAAATAGTTTGAAAATGGATTTGTATACATACAAAATTATCAGAGCTACTCAAGAAAAGATTGACTCCTATGAGCCTCAACTCTCATGAGCCTCAACAACTGTTGTACAGTTCACTATGATAGACACCCAACATAAGGGTTTTCTCGGACTCTCACTAAAGGACCATAGCCCCAATTACTACACCGTTAACCGGAGTTAACCTATACAACACATGCAACCCTCGTGACACACGCCACTCACACGATGCAACACATGCATCCCATACAATGTATCACGTGCAATATACACAACACATGCCTCTTCAGGACCACTTTCCCATCTTTCAGATACCCGCCCATACAATGCATCGTTAGGACTACGTTTTCGTCCCTCCAATTTCTACGCACACACCCATGCAAGGTTAACTAGAGTTAACGTATATCGAACCCCTTTTCCGTCCCCGTTAACTAGAGCTACCACTCACCAAACTACTTTTCCATTCACAGACCACTTTTTCATCCACGACACATTGGACCACTTTTTCGTTTGCCCACATAACTAAACACACACATGTGTTACTAAAACTAGAGTTTTAGATACCGCAAGACAACATATCCGTCCTGTAACATGCATAATAAAAACTAGAGAGTTTTAAATACACTAACCACGTATAACACAACGTTTCACACAACGACGCCACATTGCCCGCTACGACATCACATGCCACACAACCCGACATCCACTCACCTGGACGACCCGTCCTCCCACTCAGACGACCAACAACGGAAAACCAACACCTGACCCAGAAGCCAACACCTGAACCTCCCACAGAACGCTTCTCACCAAAACCCCACCTTAAAACGAATAACGGACTCACACGTCCCGCACATAACCACCACGCACACAACCGTGCCCCAACCATCCGCATCTAACCATGCCCGTCACTCCCGAGGATGACATCTAAACAAACACCTGAGTCCACGACACGATCCCTGAAGCCACCACACAACCAACCGAACCCCAAAAAGAATCCAATAGTATTTCAGTCGATTAATCCCATATATCAACCAACTGAATACCATTAGAAATCATTTAGAAACCAACGGCCCAATCACCAAACCTCAAAACAACCAGCCCAGGACTTCAGTCGACTGGACCTCAGCCCTCAGTTGACTAAAAACACACTAGAAACCTAAAAACCCAAAACAGAAGCATCTCAGTCGACTGACCTCCCAGGTCCGTCGACTCAACGCCTCCAAACTCCCATCCAACACCCTCGGACATACACACGCCCAAGCTTAACACCAAAACCTCAAAAGAAACGCTTGAGACCCGATTCTATCCACCGAAATCGACAAAAAACAATTTTCAACCCAAAACCCAACTTTCGAAACAAAATTAGATTTCATGCATTTTAACCGGTGAAAACGCATACAATTACATGTAGCACCCTTATAAGACATGAGAGTCTAGGATCTTATCTCGGTGAGTTAAAAACTCGATATCTCGATCTACGTGTAAAACTAAGCTTTGTTAGAATGAAATTATGTCCGAATGAACGCGTAACCCTTGATGCCAATGCAAGGATCCGCTGTTTGATCATCAAAAATCTAGCCTCGGGCCCCCGAGAAGTTAGAGAGAAGGCAGAGCCAAAAAGAGAAAACTTTGTTAAAAAGTTTTGAATATATCTTTTGAAAATATCTAACGCCAAATATTTATAGGCTCTCTAAAAAGTATCTTTTTTTTAAAATTCGCATCACAACGCCCAGCGGCCCCCGGGAACCAACCCCACATGCATTTCTAAACCTAATTATGCATAAAAATCCATATAAACATGCAAAAGCAAAAATGACAAACACGCGTCGAAAAATGCTGAAAAAAAATGGGTCATGGTCTCACAGTATCTCTTGGGATACGAAATGGCATAGTTTGGGAATCATTTGCAAGTGTAATACTTTTGTTATCCTCATCTTTTACAAGAAGATTGGGTGCCTTGTCTCATTTTACCGCTAAAGAATTGTTTTACAAACTATTTCGGTTTGAGAGGTCTATAAATTGGGTTCTTCTCTTATCACCTGCTTGAATTTTTATTGTTTTAAAATCAGGGTGTTACAGAATTTATGAAAGTTGAGTGATTTGTAATCCATTTTCCATATATTGAATTTTGCCACCCGTGGACGTAGGTAAATTGTCGAACCACGAAAAATTTGTCTCTTTGTGTTCTTTTCTTATTATTCGAAGCCTTTCTTACATAATATTTAAGAAGGTTATCTGTAATACCCAAAGTATTACCATAGCACTATATGCATGATTTATTTTGTTTAGTACATATTCATTGCATGGAAAATTCTTGAAATTATTTTGAATGAACATGCATGAAAGCATTTTACGTATGCAAAGAAAAGCATGTGGATGCATGTTATACTTGAGAATATGAAAGTTTTTTATAGGTTGCACTTGTAGAGTATGCAAAGTATAGAAGAAAGTTGACGTGCTTCACTTACCCTCTTGTTAATGTGTATAAGGTTTTGAGATTAACATGCAAAAACTAATCAAGATTAAGTAGGAATAAGTATGATTAATTAACATAATTAGGATTGATTATTGGTAAGTATGATTAGTCTAATTAAGTGAGATTAGTTAACCTAAACTTGATTAATTAGATTAATACTTGATTAATTAACCTAAATTGTTGATTAGAACAATTGGTGACTCACATAGTTGCTAGGTGTCATACTAAGGCTGAGTGTCATCCTAAAAGACTAAGTGTTAGTTTAAAATGTGGACATGTGTCTATATATTAGATAATGACATATATTCTCTAGAAAAGTTTACAAAATAAGAGAAAAAAGAGAATCTTTACAAAAAAAATATGGAGAAAGGTGTTTGGCTAGAGAGAAAGTAAAGGAAAAAGAAAGAAAAATCAAGAAAAGTGAGGAAGAAACATAGGGCTTTTGTACAAGACTTCAAATTAAGGTAAGAAACTTATTCTCCATACTATTCTCTGTCATATAATCTAAAAATAACAAAATTAGAATGAATTAAAATTAATTAATTGATAAGTTTAATGTTAATACATGAAAAAAAATTAGGATTATTCTTTTCGGTTCTTAAAAAGATTAGAATCCATGGTAATTTCATCATTTAACCACATGAATATTGAAATTAGACGAATATAAGACTTTAGGATATCTTGTTACAAGTGTGATACATGATTAAACTTATGCTTTTGATTTTGGATATAAAATATGATTAAACATAAGAAAAATAATAATAAATCTAGACATTTTTATATGACCAGCATTCACTCTTTTAATCATAATTCTTTGTATCTTTGGAATTAAATGATGAGACTACTATCATTAGAAACTAGACTTTTGGGGCTTCAATTTGAATCAAATTTTTCCCTAATTGGAGTCCGAAATGTTAGTTCAGGTAATCCAAGAGGGAGGTGAATTGAGTTTTAAAACAATAATAATTTTTAAAACGTTTTTGAAAGTCCTTGAATTTCACAAGCAAATATGACAGATATTAAAGCAACAAGAAAATTAAAGAGGTTAGGGAGATAAAGTGTGAACAAGACACCAAGACTTTTCTTGAGAATTTGTACTGTGATTGAATCTTCACAGGTGCATTCAAAAGTTTTTATAGCCTCAAAAAGTTTCTACATAATAATCCCCTATTTTTTTCTAAACTCTCTTGTGCTCTTCTTTAAGAAGTTCACTCACTCTCTTAAAGAATTAAGGGTGACTCACTCTCTTTTACAATAAATGTGAGAGAATAAAAAATTCACTAACACTCCTTACAAGCGACTGGAATTAAATGAGAAACAGAGAATGAGAACTGGTTGGAGGAGTAAATGAGCAGTAAATACTTCTTAAAGATTTTGATAACCAATAGAACAATGTCCAGAAGTTTAAAACTCTAAAAATTAACTCCTTATATAATCATTTGAAGTAAATAATCGTTAGTGGGTTGGTGGAGGCAATTAATGCTCTGAAATCATACCGTTGGAACCAGTGCGATATTTGAATTTCAATATTGTAGGTGTCGACACAAAATCCTTCGGTGTCGACTCAAAATATCTAGGGTTTGGTTATTTGAGTGATTGTGTCAACTCAGATCTTTATTGGTGTCGACTTTATTTTTATATTTTCCTCACCCAGTGTCGACTCATGGAACATTTGGTGTCGACCCATGCATTTTTTTAGTTTTCCATATAGGACTTTGGTGTCGACTCGTATCTTCATTTGTGTTGATCCATTTTGTCAGATCAGCTACTAGAAAAACAATGTCGACCTATCTTCAATTGGTGTCGACTCAAGAAATCTCAAATAGCCTCGGGGCTTTTGGAGTTGACTCAGCTTGGTTTGGTGTCGACCCAAAATCCTTGTGTTGGCCTTGGTTTGGGCTAACATCCTGCCATGGCGAAGGTCTAGTTTGGGCCGAGTCACAGTTAACTTATGGTGCTTGGTACTGTACCCTTTAATAAAATAAAATTGTACCTTCACCACTATCTGTGGATTTTGGTGAGATGGTAAGTGCTTGATCCAACAATTGGTATCAGAGCGAGGTCTCAAGTTTGATTCCCCTAGATGGCATGCTGCTTGCGAGCAGGTGCTGGGGGGATTGTTGGTCGGGGTTTGGGCCAACATCCTACTATAGCAAAGGTTCAGGTTTGGACCGAGTCACAGTCGACTTGTGGTGCTTGGCACTGTACCCTTTAAAGAAATACAGTTGCGTCTTCTCCACTACCTGCGGATTTTGGTGAGATGGTAAGTGCTTGATCCAACCATTGGTAAGCAGGTCACATTTTTCTTAAAAAAATTTTGTGAAAAGATCTATTGCTAGCTTTGGTGCATCTCTTTTTGGTGAGGGACATTCATCCACTTGACCTATGTTGTTTTGTGTTGAAAATTATACTTTTTGGAAGCAACATATGAAAATGTTTATTCAAACTATGAATTGGCGTGCTCGAGAAATTATTGTTAATGGTGATTATGTTCCTACGAAATTGGTTGATGGAAATAAAGTGCCTAAACTTGATCATGAATTAGATAATAATGACATGAAATTATTGCAAATCAATTTTAATGCTATAAATATTTTATATTGTGCTTTAGATACAAACGAGTATAATAGAGAATGTTAAGGATTCTAGAATAGATAGATTAACAAGTGAATATGAGTCGTTTAAGATACATGTGTATGAATCTATTTTGGACAAGTATACTCGTTTTATTGTTATTATGAATTTTTTGAATGCTCTTAGAAAGAATTACCTCTTATGAATTATTGACAAAAGTGCTTAGGGTTTACCACCAGCATGGGAACAGAAGGCAATGGCCATCATGGAAGCTAGAGACTTAAAGAAGATGACCTTGGATGAACTCATCGGTTCACTCCTTACCTATGAGATGATGGTCAATGATAGAGTAAACGAGCTCAACAAAGGGAAGAAGTCAATTGCCTTCAAAGCGTCCAATGAGAGCTCTAATGATGAAGATGATGGAGATCTTGATATGGAGCTCATCACTAGAAGGCTTGGAAAATTCCTAAAGAATGACAAGAAGCTTGCAAGAAAATTTAAAGGCTCAAAGATGGACAAAGGTGATTGAAGTAAAAAAGAATCAAAAAAGAAGGATTCCAAAAACAAGAAGAAGAAGGCCATGACGGCCACCACATGAGATGAAATTGACTCAAGCACTTCAAATGACAATTCATGCAATAAGGATGTATCAAAACTTTGCTTTATGACTCATATTGATGATAAAGCAAATTCTAATCCTACAAATAGTTCAAATAAATCTATTTCTAGTGATACATCATGTAATGAATCCATACATATATAAGAAGAATTTTAAAAAGAGTTATATAGTTTATATAAATATTTTTTGAAGTTAGGCAAGAAAAATACTTCTTTAAAAATGGAAATTGAAAATCTTTCAAATGAACTTATTGAGTTAAAATCATCTTAAGAGATTTGTAAAAGTGACCATAAAGTTGAAAATTCTACTTTGGAAGAAGAAAATGAGACTTTAAGAAATAAGCTTAAAAGAATAAAATTCTCTTGCAGCAAAAATGAAATTATGAATCTAAAGTGAAAAATTAAGGACTTGGAAGCCTCTTCAAGTAGTAATTGTTCTAAAAATGTTCATGCTAAAACTACTTATTTATATTGTATGAAAAATGGTCATATTAGATATACTTGCCCTAATAGAGGACGAAAAAGTCTTGATAAAAATATTTTTTAAAAAGTAAAGAATGATTCGAATACTAACCCTCATGGACCCAAGAAGGTATGGGTATCAAAAGATCTCATTTAAATTTTTTTTGTAGATACTTGGATGCCTCCACTAAAGCAAACAAGTAAATCATAGTACGTGGAAGCCCAAGGCACTTGTGGGAAGTCAAGTTAAGCATCAAATTAGAAATTAATTTTTGACTTGACGAAATTGGTAAGAAAGTGGTTAATAGAAACTCTCATAGTATAACCTTACCTATCTACTCTAATACTTTCATATTTCATTACTATGCCTTTAGTGTCTATATTGATTTGTCTTGAAATTATTGTTAATTTGAACATGAATATTGTTATTGAAAATCTAATATCATGACTATGTGCTCGTAATTTCCATTACTAGTTTGCCATAAATGATTATGAAAAATATCTCCTTGTCATTTTGAAAGTCATTAATACATAAATTGGATTATAAACATCTTTGTTGAAAATCTTAATTCATAATATGTGCTATGTCTTAGAGAAAATTCTTTCATACACTTTTATTTTTCATACTCAATTGGTATCATAATACTTTTCTTGTACATTGATTGTTAAATTGGTATATAGAGAAAATATTATCATTGCTCAATTGGTATTGGTTGAAAATCTTGTGCGTTTGAAATAAAATGGGTTCATTGGATCAAATAAGATGAATATGGTTGTTGTCCTAAGCTAGATTGGTGGCACAATATTTCAACCTCTGCACCAATAGCTACTTTGGAAGCCATTAGCATATTATTTGCCCATGCTTTACAATTGGTATTATTTTGACACTTTAAAAGAGTTTTCATGAAAAGTTTTAAATGAGAACATCTTATCTTCACTTTTGGTGTAAAAATAGTATTTTTCGATGGTTTTATAAGAAATCGAGGGAGATTGCTTAATGAATGAAATTTATTCTTGTGTTTCTACTTTTTGATGATGTCAAAAGGGGGAGAATGTTTGGAGCAAAATGCATATCATTTTCACATTTCTTATAATATATCAAAAAGGGGGGAGAGTTTATATAGCCATTTGTTTAAGTATGCTTAATTGAATATCTTTGTAGAATTTAAATATGTTAAATTGCTCATGTATGTCTTATTGAAAATTATATTATGGAAATGCAATTTATCACATCCATTGGTCAAAATGAAATTAAATGTCTATCACTTCAAAATTCAAAGTTCATGAATTAATTGCGTTATATTTTTAAAATTTTGGTTATATGCATATTATGAGGGAGAGCCTGGTAAAGGCAATCTCATTTTTCTCTTTGTTAGTCATCATAAAAAATAGAGAAATTATTGGCCTAATAAGGTTTCAACCCGTTTTGATGATAACAAATCAAAACTTCTAATTGTATAAATTAGCGTGTTCACAGAAATTCAATGCAATAAGCACAATTGAGAATGCAAAATAGAAGCCATGAAGCATAAAGAACGTATTTAAATGACTATGATCCATGGAGCACTTGACGACCAAGAGAAAAGTCTTGAAAATTTTTCTAAGTGTAATGCACTAGGACCTATGTAAGTTCACATATCATTGGTTATATTTGTGAAAGATTATAGGTGACCTTATGTGACGCCCAAAAATCTAGGGTCACGTGAAAATTCACAAAATACTAGTTTTACAGAAAATAGGTGTTCATACATTCAAATCCACCTGTTGAAATCACAAGAAAACCCAACATGCATCTCTCATAAGCAGCAAACATCTTGTATGACATGCATAAGTATATCGCCTTATGGCGTATAAAACTGCCTTTAGGAACAGGAATACCAAAAGAAGAAAAACTATAAAAGTCTTCCGCCAACACAAGCATCACCAGAGCTACTCCTCATCCACATCATCACTTGAAAACAGTTTTATAAAAAATCCCACCCATGAGCCGAAACCCAATAGAAATAGACAATAAAGCTGCAAAACAGGTAATATGCAATCATATAGAGTGGGAGCGTACTCAACCACAAGCCAAAAAGGTTTTACGTCATAAAACTCTAAGTTTTCCACAAACCTCTAAAACAGTTTTTCCTTCACAACTAAGCATTTAAATAATGCAAAACACATTTTACAGTTGAAGAAAAACAGTAATCAAAACATCGTTCCCACACGGAATGTACATCATGGAAAAAGAAGGATAAGATCTTATGTACCGACTCTACCACAAGGATACAGGTAGCAACTATAGACTCCTTCCCATTACCCTAGTCCTGAACCACTTAAGGCCTACTAGGTAATGACAAGTTCTATACAGAGTACCACGACGTAAAAGCTAACTTTACGGGCTCGACAATCCGAGGGAAAAGAGCACCCAAACCGACCTTCTTTACGGGAACTACCCCGAAGGATAACAAAGGAACCTACACTGTGCACGTTTTCGAACTTTCACCGAGGGCAACTCGTGCCAAATACACGTCATCCCGGTACATCTAGATAATCCTTCTCAAAAATTGAACCATTTCACAAATACACATTATACATGTATACATAGATCCATCCATCAACATGGAGATCAAACAAAATATTTTCAAAATATTTTTACCATTTTCAACAAAATGTTTCAAAACCTGAGACTCAACCCTGGAGGTGAGCTCCAAACCTCCAAAACACCAAGTGTTGAGATTTTTCACAAAACCAAAAATTTCCAACAAAATCTACCATTTTCAAGAAAATCCTTTGAAAACCTCACTACCACATGTCATACAGTACTATAAGCCAAGAAAAGCGAACAACATGCTTTCTATCATAAAAATAAGGCTTAAACAGAAAATATGATATTTGATGCATTTTCTACCGATAAAAAAGCATGTAATTACATACATCACCCTCATAACAGCAGTAGGTCTAGAATCCTACCTCGTTGGGTCAAAACCCGACGCCTCAAAAATTAGACCTCGTCGAAACGAGAATCTGACCAGATGAGCGCGAAGCTAACAGCGTAGATAGCAAGGTTCCACAAGCTGATCGTAAAAAATAAGGCTCGGTTAGGTCAAATATGTAGAGAGAAGGCAGAGAGAATGGAAGAAACCAAACATTTCCCAAACGTTTCAGCCACTGGAGGTCTTATAGGCACGTCAAAAACATTGTTCAGTCGACTGAAGAGAGCACTTCAGTCGACTGTAGCTCATTGAAAAACGTGCGCTGCCCTTAGTTCAGTCAACTGAACCCCCTAGTTCAGTCGACCGAACTCACCAAAAATAGTTCGGTCGACCGAACTAACCCCACCAGTCGATCGAACTCCACACTGTTTTGGTTCTCGGGTTTTGTGCTCTAAGGCCAAATAAACAAGCCAAAAACCAACTCAACCCATCTAAACAAGGTCCAAAAAAGCTTAAAACACATCTATACATGCTGTTCTACAACCCAAAACATAAACCAAGCATCGATGATATATAACATGAAGGAAAAACACGTCAACATTTATATATATCAAAATTAACAAGGTTCGGGGTCTCACAACTCTCGCCCCCTTTAGGAATTTCGTCCCGAAATTCACTACAAGGTCACGATGCAAACAGGTCTGGGTATCTAACACGCATCCCATACTCAAGCTCCCATGTCGCTTCCTCAACCCCGTGGTGAAGCCACTGAACTTTGACATAAGCAATCGTTCTCCCCCGCAACCCCTGTTCCTTCGTATCCAGAATCCTCACCGGGTGTTCCTCATACGTGACATCCTCGACAACCCACAACTCTGCCCAATCTAATACATGTGAAGGATCGGGCCCGTATCTCTGAAGCATCGAAACGTGAAAGATGCTATGCACAGATGCTAACTGAGGCGGCAAGGCCTGACGGCATGCTACCACTCCAATCCTTTCCAAGATCTCGAAGGGTCCAATAAAACGTGGTGATAGCTTCCCGCTACGACCAAACCTCATCAACCCTCTGTGAGGCAAGACCTTCAAAAACACATGATCCCTCATAGCAAACTCTAACGGTCTCCACCTCTATTCGGCATAACTCTTCTGGCGGCTCTGAGCTGTCACCAGACGTTGACGAATCACGGTAATCTGCTCCGTCGTCTCCTGTATTAAGTTGGGTCTCATAACAGTGGTCTCTCCCACCTCTGTCCAACACACCGGCGATCTACACTGTCTACCATACAGAGCCTCATACGGTGCCATCCCAATACTGGACTGATAGCTGTTGTAATATGCAAACTCTGTCAATGATAGATGATCCTCCTAAGAACTCCAAAAATCAAGCACGCACGCTCTCAACAATACCTCTAAAATCTGAATGGTCCTCTCAGACTAACCGTCGATCTGAGGATGAAAAGCTGTACTAAAAGTTAAGCTCGTCCCCAAAGCCACTTGAAGACTCTGCCAAAAACGTGATGTAAAGCGCGGGTCTCGATCAGAAACGATAGTCACCGGTACTCTATGTAGTTGGACTATCTCTCGAATGTACAATCTACTCAATCGGTCCACTAGGTCTCTCACTCAAATGGGGAGAAAGTGCGCAGACTTCATCAACCTGTCCACTATAACCCAAACAGCATCGTGCCCCTTCGGTGAGCATGGAAGTCCTGATACAAAATCCATAGTGACATTCTCCCACTTCCACTTAGATACAGGCAACGGCTGTAATAATCCTACAGGTCTCTGGTGTTCCATCTTTACTTGCTGACAAATAAAACATCGAGAAACGAATCGGATCACATCCCTATTCATTCCCGTCCACTAGAACTGTCGGCGTAGATCATGATACAACTTCGTGTCTCCCGGATGCACTGCAAGACGTGAGTGATGAAACTCATGTAGCACCTCAACGTGGCACGACTTTAGCACAAATAATCTCCCTGACAACCTTAAACTCTGGTCTAGACTCACCACCCATCCTGCTGTGTCTATCCCACTAGCAATGCGGTCCCGTATCATCTGAGCCTCCTGATCAATCCCCTGAGCCTCTAACACGTGTGCAACCAACACAGGTTGTGAAGCTACATAATATAAAGTCATACCTTCCCTTGTCTCCATGAGACACATATCAAACTCCCCAACAACTCCAAGCATGTCCCATTCCCGTATAGCCACAGTAGCTAACAAGCCATGAGATCTCCTGCTAAGCACATCTGCTACGACATTTGCCTTCCTCGGGTGATACTGCAAATCAAAGTCGTAGTCTCCCAATGACTCCATCCATTGCCGCTGGCGAAGATTCAGGTCTTTCTATGAAAATAAGTATTTCAAGCTCTTGTGATCAGAGAAAACCTTAAAATGCTCACCGTATAGGTAATGCTGCCATGTCTTCAAAGCGAAGACTACAGCTGCCAACTCCAGATCATGAGTCGGGTAATTTCCCTCGTGTGTCTTCAGCTGTCGTGAGCCATATGCTACAACCTTGCCTCCCTACATCAACACATAACCTAAACCGTCAAGTGATGGGTCCCAATACACAGTATACCCCAGTCCTCGCTCTAGAATAATCAGAACTGGTGCACTGGTCAGTCTCCTCTTCAGCTCCTGAAAAGCTGACTCACAAGACTCGCTCCATAGAAACGTGACTCCCTTCCGCGTCAAACGCATCATCGGTGCTGCAAGCCTAGAGAAGTCCTGTACAAACCGTCGGTAATAACCCGCTAGACCCAGAAAACTACGGATCTCAAAAACATTCCTCGGTCGCTGCCAATTCGTTACTGCATCAGTCTTTGTCGAGTCTACTGATACCCCATCCTTTGACACCACGTGTCCAAGGAATCTCACCTCTGTCATCTAGAACTCGCATTTCTCGAATTTCGTATACAAGCGATATTCCCTCAGAAGCTACAAAACGACATGCAGATGCTCCTCTTGCATCGTCCTCATGGGCGAATAAACCAGAATATCGTCCACGAACATGACCACAAAACTGTGCAGGTAGGAGTGAAAAATACGGTTCATCAGACCCATAAATGTAGCTAGAGCGTTCGTTAAACCAAACGACATGACCAGAAACTCATAGTGACCATAGCGAGTCCGAAAGGCGATCTTCGCTATGTCCTCATCCCTAATCCGCAGCTGATGATACCCTGATCTCAAGTCAATCTTTGAAAAATAGCACGACCCCCTCAGCTGATCAAACAGGTAATCAATCCTCGGCATCGGATACTTGTTCTTCACTGTCACCTGGTTTAGTTTCCTGTAATCTATACATACTCTCAACGACCCATCCTTCTTCTTCATGAACAAAGCTGGTGCTCCCCACGGCGAAGTACTCGGCCGTACAAACCCTTTGTCCAGCAACTCCTGCAACTGCACCTTGAGTTCTCGCAACTCAACAGGTGCAAAGCGATAAGATGGCATAGAGATAGGAGCCGCTCCTGGAATAAAATCAATGAAGAACTCCACATCACGGCTCGGTGGCAACTCAAACAGATCGTCAGGAAAGACGTCTGGATAGTCACACACCACGGGGGCTAACTCTCCTCGAACCTCATCGGCATATCCAATCTGAGAGCAAAAAAGAGAGAACCTAAGTTCCCTTAAATTCGTACGGCACCTGGTACAGACACCAAGCCCTCATCCCGATCACCCACAAAGTAGAAGCAATCACCCTCCGGTGTACAGATCGACACTCTCTATCACTCACAATCTATATAGGCGCGGTAGGTAGTCAGCCAGTCCATCCCTATGATGACATCAAACGTGGTCATGTCTAGAATGATAAAATCAAACTCTAAACAACGACCGGCGACCACCAGTACGCAAGATCTACAAACAAGGCTCAACGTCAGATTCCCACTAACTGGGGTCTCTACGCACAAGGTACTACCCAACCAGTCCATTTTAAACCCCAATGTAGACACAAATGCAGAGGATATAAATGAATGTGATGCTCCCGTGTCTATAAGAACACTGGCCCATGATATAAAGACTAGAAGAGTACCTCTGATCATGGCCGGAGTGACTGCTACATCAGACGTAACTGGTGCTTTGGAAGCACTACGGTCAGCAAAAACATAAGCCCTGGCCTATGGTAGTTTGGTCTGCCCACCATAACCTTGAGTCGATGGCTGCTTCACAGACTAAGCTGAAGTACCTTCCTCTGCAAACCTAGAAGTCTGAGCCCTAGGCTGCTGTAGAGCCTGTCGCCTCTGTACAGACGAAGCAACTGACGCTCCTGTCGTGCCCTGAACATTTCCCTCTCTAGGACAGGATCTACGAATATGTCCGGACTGACCACACCCAAAACAGATAGGTGGGTCTCTCACTTGTGGCTGGACGGGCACTGAACTCTGAGCCTGGCCCTTCTGCGGGCACTCAACCGAATGATGTCCCGACTGTCCACAGCGATAACAGATCAATCCTCTCTGCTCTGGCCTTCCTATCAAGGCTACTTAAGGTGTAGGTGCAGACGACTGCGGCTGATACGATCTGGCAACATTAGAACTAGGTCCAGACGACCTCTTGCGCTTTTTCCCGCACCTTTGGAACTGTGCATCTCCACTGCCTTGCTGACTCCCACTCTCTCTAATCCTGCGACTATCTGCCAACGAGTTCTCTACTCGGATAGTTGTTTCCACCAGCCTGATGTACACCTCCACGTCTATAGCTACAACCCTATCCTTGATAGCAGGTCAAATCCCTATCTCAGGTGCAAATCGTGACAAATTCGCGAACTTGGCCCCATACTAGACCACATAAAAATTCCCCTAAACAAGGGAGAGGAACTCCTCTCGATAAGTATCTCTCGAAGATCTCAGGAATTACTTCTCCAAGAAGACCCTCGTAAAAGCAGCCCATGTCTCATCCACAGTGGTCTTAGAAAACTTCCACCACTCTCTAGCATCTTCTCGCAGTTGGAACACCGCCAACTTTATACACAAAGCATCCTCCTCGATGTCCAGAGTATCAAAGATCGATGTGGTCACTTCCAGCCACTTAGTAGCGACCTTTGGGTCTAGCTCCCCAGCAAAGATTGGAGGATCCAACCGTCGAAACTCTCGTATAGCTACAGAAGCCATAGGCTTAAGAACCCGTACATTATCCCTGGTCGCTTCTGTCATAGCTCGCATAGTGGCAAGCATCTCCTAGACAACGTCAGCACCACCCACTTGTTCTTGTGGGGCATGAACGTCATCCTCCTCTGGAACCTGAACATCTGGAACCCGATTATAAGCACGACCTCAGCCACAGCCTCGACCCCGACCCCGACCCCGCACTCCTAGTGTGGACATAATTCTATAGGAAGCAACATAAACAAGATAAGCTTTCCTACACATGTTACTACGTAACAGGAACACTTAATCATACTATCACATAGCCACATAAAATCATGTTAACACGTCTCACATACCAAGGAGAACTAACAAGATAGACTCGTCCATTTGGATAACCTATTTAGATTTCCTGCTAGAAAACACGTTGGACAAACGTGTTTCTAACTTGGCTTCCAAATATGTTATTCCAAACACCGTAAGGCAAGACTTATCAATCCTAAGATTCAACATCCATACTCACATATGCATAACGATCATGCTCAGAAAGCTATTAACATGTTATAAACCAACGTTTAAACACATGCAAGCAAGCATATACAATCAACCTCACCAAGTGATAAATCCCTTTTCCCATGGCTCTTAGGTATTTGAACCCAGAGCTTTGATACCAAGTTGTCACGCCCCAAAACCCAGGGTCACGTGAAAATTCACCAAACACTAGTTTTACAGAAAATAGGTGTTCATACATTCAAATCCATCTGTTGAAATCACAAGAAACCCCAACATGCATATCTCATATGCAGTAAATATCCTGTATAACATGCATAAGTATATCGCCTTATGGCATACAAAACTGCCTTCATGAATAGGCATACCAAAAGAAGAAAAACCATAAAAGTCTTCTGCCAACACAAGCATCACCAGAGCTACTCCTCATCCACATCATCACCTGAAAACAGTTTTACAGAAAATTCTACCCGTGAGCCAAAGCCCAATAGAAACTAACAATAAAGCTGTAAAACAGATAATATGCAATCATATAGAGTGGGAGCGTACTGAACCACAAGCTAAAAAGGTTTTACGTCATAAAATTTCAAGTTTCCCACAAACCTCCAAAATAGTTTTTCCTTCACAACAAAGCATTTAAACAATGCAAAACACATTTTACAGTTGAAGCAAAACAGAAATCAAAACATCGTTCCCACACGAAATGTACATCGTGGAAAAAGAATGATAAGATCCTATGTACCGACTCTGCCTCAAAGACACAGGTAGCAACTATAGACTCCTGCCCATTATCTTAGTCCTGAACCACTTAAGGCTTCCTAGGTAATGACAAGTTCTATACGGAGCACCACGACGTAAAAGCTAACTTTATGGGCCTGACAACCCGAGAGAAAAGAGCACCCAAATCGACCTTCTTTACGAGAACTACCTCGAAGGATAACAAAGGTACCTACACAGCGCACGTTTCTGGACTTTCACCGAGGGCAACTCGTGCCAAATACACGTCATCCCGGTACATCTAGATAATCATTCTAAAAAACGAAACCATTTCACAAATATACATTATACATGTATACATAGATTCATCCATCAACATGGAGATCAAATAAAATATTTTCAAAATATTTTTACCGTTTTTAACAAAATATTTCAAAACCTGAGACTCAACCCTGAAGGTGAGCTTTAAACCTTCAAAACACCAAGTGTTGAGATTTTTCACAAAACCACAATTTTTCAACAAAATCCACCGTTTTCAAAAAAACCATTTGAAAACCTCACTACCACATGTCATACAGTACTATAAACCAAGAAAAGCGAACAATGTGTAGAATCCTAACAGCAGTAGGTCTAGAATCCTACCTCGTTGGGTCAAAATCCGACGCCTAAAAAATTGGACCTCGTCGGAACAAGAATCTGACCGAATGAGCGCGAAAACAAGGCTTAGGTAGGTCAAATATGTAGAGAGAAGGCAGAGAGAATTGGAGAAACCAAACATTTCCCAAACGTTTCAGCCACTGGAGGTCTTATAGGCACGTCAAAAACACTATTTAGTCGACTGAAGAGAGCACTTCAGTCGACTGAAGCTCATTGAAAAATGTGCACTGCCCTCAGTTCAATCGACTGAACCGCCTGGTTCAGTCGACCGAACTCACCAGAAATAGTTCAGTCGACCGAACTCACCCCTCTAGTCGACTGAACTCCACACTGTTTTGGTTCTCGGGTTTTGTGCTCTAAGGCCAAACAAACAAGCCAAAAACTAACCTAACCCATCTAAACAAGGTATTGGAAAGCTTAAAACACATCTATACATACTGTTCTACAACCCAAAACATAAACCAAGCATTGATGATATATAACATGAAGGAAAAACACGTCAACATTTATATATATCAAAATTAACAAGGTTCGAGGTCTCGCACCTTAATTGGACCATAGGTGCTTAATATTTCATGGAAAATCATTTTCAAAGTATAAAATGTGTTTTAAAATATTTCAAAAGAAGTTTGGAAAAAATTATGCAAAAAGTGTGAAGAAAATTGACATAACTTCACTATTTTAGTCATAAATTTTTGTACAAAATGAATTCTGTTATGGGGTTGGAACCATTGGAAAGTAGACTTTTAGGGCTTCAATTTGGATACAAAAAGGACTCTATTCAGAGTTCTGATGAAGGATTTATGCTCGTATAAAATTGGGATAACAGAGCAGTACAGTTTCACAAGGTCAGTCGACTAAACTCCCTATGTCAGTCGACCAAAATGCTTCTATTATGTTTTTTTTATGAATGTTCAGCAGTTTAGTCGACTGAACTACCTAAGTCGGTCGACTGACTTGTCGAAATATTCAAAAATAATGCATAATGGCTAGTTCTAAATATACACTAAAATATACCATCTTTTGCAACGGCTAGTACTCGGTTTTTGGCTATAAATAGATCACCATTTCACTATCAAATATATGCAAGCACTCTCCAATCGAAGCTCTTTTCATATTTATAATTCTTGAATTTATTTGTCATATATTTCTTGATTTCTTTAAAAGAGAGTCTACCCATTAGAATAGTCCTCGAGCTTTCACTTATATATATTTTGGAGTGAACATTAGTGAGCTTTTATCTTGTATAAATCTACTTATTTGAAGGAGTAATTTCATTGTACACCCAATTTGGATTCTACTATTTGTATTGCAAGATTCGAGTTTGAATCTTGTGCTTGGGAAGGAGATTTCTCAAGAGAAGTATCTCCACCTACTAAAGGAGTGGGCATCTCCGCCAATTGAAGGAGAGATTGCATTGACTTGAGAAGGGAACACTCTCAAGAGAGGCTACTCTGCCTATTTAAGGAGCGAGGCTTCTCTGCCTACTCAAGGAGGGACTAGTAGAATCCTCATAGAGGTGTGTTTGAGGCAAGGACGTAGGCAAGGGTGCCAAACCTTATAAATCTCGATGTCGTATCTCTCTAACTCTATCTCTTTAATTTTTGCACTTTAAATTCCATATCCACTTGAAATTGTATGTTAGAGAATACTTGAGATTACTTGTGGATGTTAGGGATTGCATGATTTAAATTGGTCAAACTTGGCATAAATTTTTAATATCCCAATTCACCCCCTTTTGGGGTTGCACCAACTCTTCACCTTGTTTTCGAAAGGAATATTTGTGTTGAATCATAATCATGTGGTGTTGACACTTTTGAATTGGAGTCGGGAAATGGCTTGAAGTCCTGGTGTTGACCCATTTCTCTTTGGTGTCGACTAATTTTATTTCCCAGAGGGTGTCTAGGTGTCGACTCATGTGACTTTGGTGTCGACCCATAGAACTCAAAGTCTGGAACCCAGAGGATCACTTGGTGTTGATTCAAAACACTTTGGTGTCGACCCAAAATGAATCATGCAAGGAATTGAGGTGTTGACCCATCCTCCATTGGTGTTGACTCAACGTGGATTCCAATACTAGAGGTATCGACCCAAATTCATTTGGTGTCAACTCATTTCAGTTCTTGAAACATCACACGCAAAGCAGTTAAAGTGACGCCCCATCCTCTGAGCACGTTGGGACATACATAAATATAAATAAAGGGATATTCAAGCCATTCATTCATATTTACATACTTTAAATATTACATACTTTAAATATTACATCATAAAGGAGTTTGAACATATTAAAAGTACATAACGATTATAGTTTCACCAAAAATTTTCAAAATATTACAAGAGTTGTAGAAAAATTGAATAAAAGAACAAAAATTGAGGTCTTGAATCCTCAAAATGCATTAGTGGGGTCCACATGCTCCTAGAACTCACCCTATTCTTTGAATCCTTCTTCTCCCTCTAGGACGACTTTCTCCAAGTACTCCTCCTCACCTGTGGCATGAATGCCATGAGCCAAAGTCCAGTAGAAAATACTCTAAAACTTCTAACCAATCTCACGGCGTAAAATTTATCACAACACATACCATATAACACTTAAGCACACTTTAAAGTCGATGAGAGAGACAAATTTATAGCAGGGTAGTAGATAAGTCAATAAACATGCACGTATGGGATGTCGTATATGCAATGCAGATGCCCAACCAGACTTACACCCAGATCATAACAGGAATTCCACACTAGAAATTACCAGAGTAGACTTTTACATGTCATTGATCACCAAAGCCATCATTGCGCCTCAACATGAATAGTAAATGCATCGCCGAACTTCATGCCGTAGCTGTTTTACTCAATGGCAATGGCGTGGGGTCCGTGCCATCCTCTAGGCTAACAAAATTCAATAATTAATCAATCAGTCATATAATAAGTGGTTTGTCCCACCTTAAGATTCACCATGCCTCCACCAGTGTCAACCCAAAGTCTAAGCCACCAAAATCATAATGCTAGCGACAAACCCATGGTGTCCAACAATATCCACGATAAATCATTTCAAACACTGGGGATGCACCCAGGGTGTATAAACCAAATCTGTAATACCAGGAACGCACCCAAGGTGTACAAAGGGAATACATCCCAAAATTTTTCCAAAAATGGCAATCAGGGACACCCTAAACTTAGAACCAAGAACGACAATTCAATACAGTCCATCCCAACAACGGTTTACATAGATGGACTCCAATATGTCAGGATACAAGTGACAATGTCAATTATGTATACTATGGATCTCAAGTGCAACTATTTATAGCATGACATCAACTAGAATGCCAAAGTTTTAATTCTCAAGATACAATTCAAACTTGATGGTATGAGTTCTAATCATCGTACATTCACCTAAAAACACTAATCAACTAATTCAAATTAATCATCATATAAAACTTGGGTCTTACGACAAAAAAGTACTCAAATCAGACTTAGCAACTTTAAAGGCCATGTTCAAATATGAAAATTAAAGGGTTGACAGGGTTTTGGGCATTTATACTTGGAATTGAGTTATGAATTTTATACACTATTTACATAAAAATATTTTTTACAACTCTTATGTTTAACAATAAGGTCAAAACTTAAGGCAAATGAGTGAATAAAATATTCTAAGCAAAAATAGTTACAGCACTTTTCTCAAAATTTTACCGAAAATATGCCTCTATTGGTCTTGGTTTTGAGGTATCAAATCAAGCCAAAATGAGCCCATTGTTAGATATGTTCTAGTTTAACATGTCCCCTACAAGTCCCATGAAGGCTTCTAGGGGTGGTTATTTTAAACAAGTTGAAGATATATGCCATTTTGTAAAGTAGGTTCTATTAGCCGCCAAACCCTCAGTAGAACTGGTTTTGGACAGGGAATTTGAAACGATTTTGAGGAACTTTCTTGACGTATATGGGTTTGATAATTGGATAGCAAGTAGTTCAATATATTATCTACAATGTTCATGTAAACCACTTTTGGAGTACCTTGTTTGATTATATCCTAGGAGTGGTTTGGCTGACCATCTTGTGTGCTTGTGTCGATTGTGATCGATGGGGTTGTTTTCTTTTGATCTTGTGGTGAATTTTGGGGGCAAAATTCCTTTAAGGGGGGTAGAGTTGTGAGACCCTGACCTGTTTTCTTTTTTCGAAATTTTTCGACGTGCATTTAGTGTTTTTGTTGCAGCATGTTTATATGTTTTTTGATGCATGTTCGGGTTTAGATATGCATGCGAGGTTAGTTCCCGGGGTCATTGGGCGCTGTGATGCGGTTTTCAAAAAAAAAAAATTCGTGGCCTATAAATATCTAGCGTTAGATATTTTCAAAAGATATTTTCAAAAACTTCTCAGCTAAGTTTTTTCCATTTTTTCTCTACCTTCTCTCTAACTTCTCGGGGACCCATGGCTCGATTTTCGACGATCCAATTGCTAATCCTTGTTATTGGCATGGTGGGCTACGCATCCATCCGGATAGAATTTTATTCAGGTAAAGCTTAATTTTGCACGTGGTTCGAGACATCGAGTTTTTATCTCACCGAGGTAGGATCCTAGACTCTCATATCTTATAAGGGTGCTACATGCAATTGTGTATGTTTCTATCGGATAAAACTGCATGAAAAATCATTTTATGCTCAAACTGGGTTTTAGTTTAAAAACCTATTTTTCGTCATTTTCGATTGGGTGGAATCGGGTGTCGGGTGTTTCTTTTGAGGTTTTGGTGTTAGGCTTGAACGTGTGTATGTCTGAGGGTGTTGGATGGGAGTTTGGAGGCGTTGATTCGAGGTTTAGAGGTTGAAACCCGTAGCTCGGAGGTGGTTTTTGCCTGGGTTCAGTCGACTGAACTAGGGGGTCAGTCGACTGGATCATGGCTCAATCGACTGGATCGTGAGTTCAGTCGACTGACCAGTGTGTTTTGGGCATTTTTTTGAAATTCCATTAGGGTGTTTGAGTCAACTTGATGGGGTCAAGTCGACTTGGTTTCCAACGGTATTCAGTTGATTGATATATGGGATTAGTCGACTGAAATACTGTTGGATTCTTTTTTGGGTTGAGTTGGTTGTGATGTGGCTTTGGGGGTCGTGTCTTGGCCTCGGGTGTTTGTTTAGGTGCCGTCCTCGGGGGTGACGTACATGATTGGATGGGGGTGTGGTGCACGGTTAGGTGCGTGGTGTTTGTTCTTCAATGGGTATGGGGCGTGTTTGGGCCTATGGTTCTTTTTGGGAACAGGTGTTGGTTTGTGAAATTGGGGTTTTGTGATTTTAGGGTTGATCTCTGGGTTAGGCTTGGTTCTGTGGGTCATCGGTTGTCCATGTGTATTTATGTACGGATTGTGTAGATGAATTGCATGGCTTTGATGTTGTTATGTGTAACGTGGTCATGTGAAACGTAATGTTGGTACGTAGAATTATGCATTAAACCCTAGTTTAGTTATGCATATGTGTATGGGATGAGATAGAAGAACATGTGGTTCTGTGAATGTTAACCCTGGTTAACAAGCCATTTATTGGGGCTGTGGTCCTTCAGCGAGAGGCCGAGAAGGTGCGTTCGTTAGGGCTGAGGTCCATCGGCGAGAGGCCGAGAAGATGCATCAGACAGGGGATGTGGTCCCTCGGTGAAAGTCTTAGAAGATACATGGATTGCATGTAACGCATATCAGGACGGATAAACCAATTATAAAACTGTTTTTAAGACCCGTGTGAGTTGTAATAAAAATTGTTTTCAAGGCTCTTGTGAGTCAAAAATGGTTTTTATCCTCACTTTCCCGTTGCTTGTGAAAAATCATTTTAATGGCTTGAAAGAGAGTAAAAAACTGTACCACATTTTCCTAGCATGTTTAGCTTATACTTCATGTGCTGTCTAGTTTCTGCTGAGCTTTGGCTCACAGTGTGGGATTTAAAATATTTTTCAAGTACTGGTCACGCAGGTTAATCCGGAGTTGCTAGGGAGACGGAAGATCTGTAGTCTTCATTTTTGTTCTTTCTGTATCATGTATGTTCACATGTTTTTCCGGTGTTAGAACCGTATAATGTAAGCCGTTTGGCAGTTATATACAATGCATGTATGTTTTATATTGAGAGTGTATTCTCGGGCTGAGTGTTATGTTTGGTTGTTTGTGGGTTTACGTGACCCGGAGTTTAGGGTGTGACAATAGCTATATAACTCACCAAGATAATATTCGTTTTATGAATCTCACCCGAGGGAACATGGTACCCAAATCCGTTTTACGGGGACTAACCCGAGGGAACACGGTACCAGACTTGCACAAGTTTTCGATCTTTCACCACGGAGCTGTTCAAGCCCAACTTATTCACATCAATAGCCATTTTTTATTTCTCGAAAGAACACCTTGGGATGTGACCCGACACCAAGCCATTTTTGATTTCCCGAAGGAACACCCCGGGAGGCGACCCGATACTAAGCCATTTTTTGTTCAATATTCGATTAACCATATCATTTATTTTTGTTCCATATTCTATTAACATATTCTCAAATTACTTTCTTTATCCATTGTCTTTGCACCGTCCCATTTTCAATAAGATTCCGATCATAACTCATTGTTTATCAAATCATAAAGATCAAGTTAATATTTGCTAACCTTATATTCCTCTTTCACCAAATTCTACTCTATTAGATTATATTATTATTAACTTATAATTGTACAATTATCTTGTATCTTTGTCCAACCTTCATAAATTCAATTTAAAACTCAACATTAATTTATTCATTTTCATTTCCACATTTAATTCAACACGTTTCAAATATAGATCCATCGTGGTCTTCTTTTTCTTAATTAATTTCAACTCATTTCATTCTGAATATTTATTCAATCACAAGTTCTTAATCGCTATACGTCCATGACTTCCTGAATTCTTCGCAATTAAACCAAGAACTTAACTTATTAACATCAAGTTATTTAATTATGTGATATCACTAACATTTTAATCATTCAGGTCATTTTCTTTTATACATTGTCCTTATCTTGCCTTTGTTACCTAGATGTGTTAGAATCTTCCCTTAATGTTCACAACTCTCTATTTTACTTCATTGTATCATATAGCTTAAATTAATAGGTTTAGCATCTATTTTCCACATATACCTTTTTAAAGATTCAAACCAATTTTCATAGTTCCACAACCCATTTTCACTACCTCCATTATTAAGCACCCTCTTCATTCGTCATGTTGTTTCATTTCAACATTATAGCGAGAATAATCCAAGAGTTTGCCATATTATCACAATTGTCCAAATTCATAATTGTCGAATACAGCATGTCAATTCTTCAACACATTACATAATTTCAACACATTACTTTTACTTCTTCAAATCTTTAAAGTTCGCAACCAAACCTTAAGCTTAAACTCCCCAACTTCACGTAGTTTACTTTATCCCCAACTTCACGTAGTTTTCTTATAAAGTAATCCAATTTGGTTAATCATCAAATATATTTAAACCTAACCATTG
>JAOTRH010048939.1:0-19524 GCA_034768845.1 Heliamphora exappendiculata | reverse complement strand
ATGTATATCAAAAGAGACAGTACAGATGGAGGAAAGGGCAATGTAATTGCCCTTTCCTCCATCAGAATCTAACCAGCAACAGGATGTTACCCCTCCTTGTTGCTGGTTCATTTGCTCCACTTGGCTAACATCCTGTTGTTGGTTGGCTTCATGTTCCCTCAACACTTGACTTCTATTAATGAAACAAAATAAAGTAAGGCAAGCATAATAGTAACAAGAGAGTTTTTTTAGGATGGAATTAAGGCTGTGTGTTGATGCAGGGAGGCAAGGTTGTAGCCTACGGCTCACGACAGCTGAAGACACACGAGAGGAATTACCCAACTCATGATCTAGAGTTGGCAGTCGTGGTCTTCGCTTTGAAGATATGGCGGAATTATCTATATGGTGAGCATTTTGAGATTTTCTCTGATCACAAGAGCTTAAAATATTTGTTTTCACAGAAAGACCTGAATCTTCGCCAGCGACGCTGGATGGAGTTGTTGGGAGACTGCGACTTTGATTTACAGTACCATCCGGGGAAGGCAAATGTCATAGCTGACGCACTCAGCAGGAGATCTCATGGCTCGTTAGCTTCTGTGGATCTATAGGAATGGGACATGCTCGGAGCTGTTGGGGAGTTTGATCTGTGTCTTAGGGTGACAAGGGGAGGTGTGACTTTATATTATGTAGATTCACAGCTTTTATTGGTTGCACGCGTGCTAGAGGCTCAGGGGGTTGATCAGGAGGCTCAGATGATACGGAACCGCATTGCTAGCGGGAAGGACATAGCAGGATGGACGGTGGATTCAGATCAGAGTTTGAGGTTGGCAGGGCGTCTATTTGTGCCAGAGCCGTGTCGCGCTGAGGTGCTACATGAGTTTCATCATTCACATCTTGCAGTGCATCCGGGAGGCACGAAAATGTATCATGACTTGCGTCGTCAGTTCTGGTGGATGGGGATGAAGAGGGATGTGATCCGATCCGTTTCTCGATACTTTACTTGTCAGCAAGTAAATGTGGAACACCAGAGACCTGTAGGATTGTTGCAGCCGTTGCCTATATCTGAGTAGAAGTGGGAGAATGTCACTATGGATTTTGTATCAGGACTTTCACGCTCGTCGAATGGACACGACACTATTTGGGTTATTGTGGATAGGCTGACAAAGTCAGCACATTTTCTTCCCATTCGAGTGAGAGATTCAGTTGACAGATTGGGTAGGTTGTTTGTTCAGGAGATAGTCCGACTACACAGAGTACCTGTGAATATTGTTTCTGATCGAGACTCGCGCTTTACATCACGCTTTTGACAGAGTCTTCAGGTGGCTTTGGGGATAAGCTTGACTTTTAGTACAACTTTTCATCCTCATACCGACGGCCAGTCTGAGAGGACCATTCAGAATTTGGAGGACATGTTGAGAGCGTGTGTGCTTGATTTTTAGGGTTCTTGGGAGGATCATCTATCATTGGCAGAGTTTGCATACAACAATAGCTATTAGTCCAGTATTGGGATGGCACCGTATGAGGCTCTGTATGGTAGGCCGCGTAGATTGCCAGCATGTCAGACAGAGGTGGGTGAGACTGCTGTTTTGGGACCCGACTTAGTACGAGAGACGACGGAGCAAATTACCGTGATTCGTCAGCGTCTGGTGACAGCTCAGAGCTGCCAGAAGAGTTAGGCAGATCGGAGGAAGAGATCATTAGAGTTTGTAGTGGGGGATCACGTGTTTTTGAAGGTCTTGCCTCGCAGAGGGTTGATGAGATTTGTTCGTCGCGGGAAGCTATCACCTCATTTTATTAGTCCGTTTGAGATCCTAGAAAGGATTGGGGTGGTAGCATACCATCTGGCTTTACCGCCTCAGTTAGCATATGTGCATAACGTCTTTCACGTTTCTATGCTTCAGAGGTATGAGCTGGATCCATCTCATATTTTAGATTGGACTGAGTTGCGAGTTGATGAGAATGTGACGTACGAGGAGCGTCCTGTACAGATCCTAGATGCAAAGGAACAGGTGTTGCTGGGGAGAACGATTGCATATGTCAAGGTTCAGTGGCTTCATCATGGGGTTGAGAAAGCAACTTGGGAGCTTGAGTCTAGGATGCGTGCTAGATACCAAGACCTATTTACCTCATGACCTTGTAGTGAATTTCAGGAGAAAAATTCCTTAAGGGGGGAGAGTTGTGAGATCCTGAACCTTGTTATTTTGAATTATTTATACATGATGATGCATTTTTCCTTCATGTTATGTATCATCGATGCACGATTTATGTTTCGGAGTTGTAGAACAACATGTAGATGTGTTTTACGCTTTTTCGGACCTTGTTTATGATTGTTTGGTTGGCCTTAGAATGCAAAACCGAGACTAAAAAAATAGTAGGCTGAGATTCTGGGATTTGGTCGACTGGGCTGTTAAGTTCGGTCAACTGAACTGCTTTTCTTGAGTTCGATCGACTAGACCGTGGGGTTCGGTCCACTGAACTGCGGCTGTTCACATTTTTCGAGGAGCTTCAGTCGACTGAAGTGACCTCTTCAATCGAGTGAACTGCCTTTTTGGCGAGCTTATAAGTATTCCAGCCCCTGGAATATTTGGAAAATGTTTGTTTCTTCCATTCTCTCTGCCTTCTCTCTACATATTTGACCCGCCCGAGCTTACTTTTCGACGATCAGCTTGTGGATCCTTGCTGTCTATGTTGTTAGCTTCGCGCTCATCTGGTCAGATTCTTATTTTGACGAGGTTCAATTTTTGAGGCGTCGGGTTTTGACCCAACGAGGTAGAATTCTAGACCTACTGCTGTTATGAGGGTATTATATGTAATCATATGTGTTTTCACCGGGTAGAAAATGCATCAAATGTCATATTTCCTGTTTAAGCCTTTTTTTTTATAGAAAGCATGTTGTTTACTTTTCTTGGCTTATAGTACTGTATCACATGTGGTATTATGATTTTCAAAAGATTTTATTGAAAAGGGTGGAGAAATGGTGCTTTTGGGAAAAATCTCAACACTTGGTATTTTAGAGGTTTGGAGCTCGCCTTCGGGGTTGAGTCTCAAGTTTTGAAACGTTTTGTGGAAAATAAAAAAATATATATTAAAAATATTTTGTTTGATCTCCATGTTGATGGATGGATTTATATACATGTATAATGTACTATTTTGATAAAATATTTTCGTAGTTGAGTTACGGTACTGTTTTTAGAATATTATTTAGATGTACCGGGATGACGTGTATTTGGCATGACTTGCACTCGGTGTAAATCGAAAACGTGCGCAGCGTAGGTACTTAGGTCCTTCGGGTTAGTTCTCGTAAATTGAGACGGTTGGGTGCTTAGTTCCCTCGAGTTGTCGCCCATAAATTAAGCTTTACGTTGTGGTGCTCCGTATAGAACTTGTCAATACCTAACAGGCCTTAAGTGGTTCAGGACTAGGGTAATGGACAGGAGTGTATAGTTGTTATCTTTGTCTGTATGACAAAGTCGGTACATAAGATCTCTTTCTTCTTCTTTTCCATGATGGTGCATTCTGTGAAGGAACGATGTTTTGGCTACTATTTTCCTTCAACTGTAAAATGTGTTTTGCATTGTTTAAATGCTTAGTTGTGAAAGGAAAACTATTTTGGAGATTTGTAGGAAACTTGGGGTTTTATGACGTAAAATCTTTTGGGTTTTGTGGTTGAGTTTGCTCCCACTCTACATGATTGCATATTTCCTGCTTTACAGCTTTATCATCTGTTTCTATTGGGTTTCGGCTCACGGGTGGAATTTTTTGTATAAAACCTTTTTCAGGTGATGATCTTGTGTAGATCTAGTGATGCCCGTGCAGACGGATGATGGAAGACTGTAGTAGTTTTCCTTTTTTGAATGCCTGTTCCTGAAGGCAAGTTTTGTGAGCCATAAGGTGATATAATGTATGCATGTTGGAACTGTGTACCTTTGTTTATGAGAGATGTCTTTTGTTGGGTATACCATTGTTTTCAACAGGCAGTTTTGAATAGATGAAAATCTATATTTTCATAAAATTGCTGTTTGGTGGATTTTCACGTGACCGTGAATTTTGGGATGTAACAGGTAGCAGATGGACCTTTGACTTCATTGGAAGTGGAGGCACTTCTAGTATGTGAATCTTGCTTAGAGGATAAGATGTCCAAGAGGCCCTTTTCGGCCAAAGGCTATAGAGCTAAACAACCGTTGGAGCTGGTTCATTCTGATATATGTGGTCCTATAACAATCTGGGTTAGAGGTGGCTTTGAGTACTTCGTCAGTTTCATTGATGACTACTCAAGGTACAGATACATTTACCTGATGCACCGTAAGTCTGAATGCTTTGAAAAAATTTAAAGAATTCAAGGCAGAGGCAGAGGAGCGTCTAGGTAAAAGTATCAAACCACTATGATCCGACCGTAATGGACAATACCTTTTTGAAGAGTTTAAGGACTACTTGGCATCAGAAGGGATTACATTCCAGTTGTTTGCACCTGGCACTCTACAGCAGAATGGTGTAGAAGAAAAAAGGAATAGGACTCTGATAGAAATGGCAAGGTCTATGATGAGTTAATCATGTCTAATCGATTCGTTTTGGGGACTCGCATTAGAGACAGCAACTTACATTCTGAACTTTGTACCTTCTAAGTCAATACCTTCTACTCTCACAGAATTGTGGACCGGGCGTAAGCCTAGTCTGAAACACATTCGAATTTAGAGGTGTCCAGCACATGTGCTCAAAGGGAGCACAGGTAAGTTGGAATCGAGGACAGAAGTCTATTTCTTTAAAGGGTATCCCATGGGAACGAAGGGTGGTTTATTTTATAATTCTAAGAATCAGAAGATCATTGTTTGCACCAATGCCCAATTCTTAGAAGATGATTATATTATGGATCACAAGCCCAATAGAAAAATTATTCTGGAAGAACTGAGAGAAAATACCAGTAGAACCGAAAGGAATCACAAGTCACTGATATTCTATTACCTCGTTGTACTGGGAAGACTATCGGGACAGGTGTAAATCAAGAACAGGGTGCTAATGCACAGGGTTCAAATTCTGCAAAGCTTGTTACTGCTAGTATACAGATACAGGTAGTGCCTCATCGTAGTGGGAGGGTTGTTCATCAACCTGACCGGTATATGTTCTTGGGAGAGTCTTTTGACAGGATCACGGCAGAACTGGATACCGAACCCTGTAACTACAATGAAACACTACAAGACAAAGATGCAGATCTTTGATAAAGGGCTTTGAATTCAGAGATAGAATCTATGTATTCTAATCAGGTCTGAAAATTTATAGAACCACCCGAAGGGATAAAATCCATTGGATGCAATTGGATCTACAAGAGGAAGAGAGGTAAACGGGAAGGTTGAAATCTTCAAAGTTAGGCTTGTTGCTAAAGGGCTCACTTAGAAAGAAAGGATCGACTATGAGAAAACTTTTTTTTCGGTAGCCATGTTTAAGTCTATCCAGATTCTCTTAGCTATTGTCGCACATTTCGATTACGAAATCTGGAAAATAGATGTCAAGACAGCTTTCCTTAATGGAAGTCTTGACGAGTGTATCTATATGATACAACCAGATGAATTCATTACAAAGGGCTAGGAGCACATGTTGTGCAAGCTTAAGAGAATCATTTATAGACTTAAACAGGCATCGAGGTCTTGAAACACTCAGTTTGATCAAGCTATAAAGTCTTATAGTTTCGATCAAAGTCGAGACGAGTCTTGTGTGTACAAGAAGCGTGATGGAAGTGTGGTGATCTTCCTAGTACTTTATGTAAACAATATCTTGCTCATCGAAAATGATGTGGGGGCATTATCTATGATTAAAGTATGGTTATCTGGACAGTTCGATATGAAGGACTTGGGAAAGCCAGTCACATCCTTGGGATCAAGCTTGTGAGAGATCGAAAATAAAGGATGTTAGGCTTATCACAAGCAAAGTATATCGATGATATCCTTGCTCGTTTTAGCATGCAGGATTCTAAGAAAGGGTTTCTCTCTTTCAGGCATGGAATCACTCTATCCAAGGATCAGTTTCCTAAGACACCTGATGAGATAGAGAAGATGAAGGCGGTTCTTTATGCTTCGGTAGTGGGAAGCCTTATGTAAGCTATGCTTTGCATTAGACCCGACATCTGCTTTGCCGATGACATGGTTAGCAGATATCAGTATAATCCAAGGCAAGAGTATTGGATTGCGATAAAGAATATAATTAAGTACCTGAAAAGGACTAAAGATTATATGTTGGTTTACCAGGTAGACAGTCTAGTACTTTTGGGGTACACAGACTCATATTTTCAGTCAGATATAGAGCTTGCACAATGAGACAACCTTGCAGATCCTTTACGAAGAGCTTACCGGCTAAAACTTTTGATAATCATGTAGAGGGCATGAGAGTCAGATGTATGGCAGCATGGTTTTGAGTATATGTAGGAGATTGTTAGGGTTGTTATACTAAAAATTATGTTTTCAGTATTTAATTTTATTTTTAAAATTAATTTTCTATTTTATAAAAATCTTTATGAGTAATGGATGTGTATCATTTTTCATGTTATGCATGGATGTCCGATATTTGTATAGTATTTAATCTGATATGTAGAGTACAGCTTGCACACAGAAGATCAGATTTTAGGTTCTTACAGAATATAAGTTTTATGTTCACAGTTTAGATGGAAATGGACGTATCATCGGTAGGACTGTGGAACAGAGTTTTACTAGACCTATCTTGGTTACGGGGAATCGATAATAGCATCGTCTATTGTTTCGACTCTCTGTGCCAATCCACTTTGTGTGTATTGAACGGGACATTTTGGGTAATTAATTTTGTACTGACTATATAAATTAATTCACACCCCAAATTTGTTATGAATAGTGTTTATCCTCTTAATCTTAAAATAATTATTGATTTGCATATATTTAATATTCGTTATTTTGATTCATTAGAAGGTGCGATCTTATATGGATCTATATTCTCGGTGAGTTTGATAGCGGTATTATTTATATGGAAAATATTAATTATTGATGGAATTCACGTCCTGTATATCGGGATTGACGATACTCCCTTAAGGATGCTTATAAGTTTTGACCGAGCCAAACTCTGTAGGTGAATTTAATTATCCGGCGGTCAAATAAGTTAAGCGGAAGGGCTTAAGGAATATCAAGATGCTGATTAAATTAAATTGTCAGTAATTAAATTTAATTGGCGGGTATCGAAAATCTTAACGTGGAGAGAAATGGTAAGCATTTAATAACAGGAATTCAATACAAGAAGGTCTTGAAATTATGGGTTAGAGTGCAATTATAGTTCTTTAGTGGTATGAATTGTAATTCAGTATTTTATGAAAATTGTAGAAATCGCTGCATGTCTTTCCATAATTGCAAAAACCTCTAGTAGGTGTCTGTGTTCCACTGGAAGTTTAACTCATAATTACTCCACAGGTTCCTGCTGTACCCCTATATACATGCAGGTAGGCTAAATCAGTTTGAGATTGATAGTTTTTATATCATCATCATTATGACATTATTTTTGTCTTTCAATACTTAAATATATTAGAGTTCTACCGGTACGAGTTCTCGGAGGATCGTAACCCAGACTACGTTCAAGGATCGCATAAGGAAATACAGTAGAAGATCTGACTGGAGCTTCAACTCGGAATCAAGTCATAGTTGAATATTAGATCGACAAGAGGTATTCTTCTAAATTAACTTTGGTTGCACAGGTTTATTTTTTATCGTTCGACGTCAAAATTTTTATCTAAAACCCGTTTCGGTGTTTGCTTGTCTAGTTAATTTTTTACCAAAAATTATTTTCAAAAATAATGATCTCGGCGGTATTGCTTCCAACAAGTTCATCATTGAATATTTGCCTACTCAGAACTGCAGTCTACCTGGGAATGAAGCTGGATCATTTCACGCCCAGTAATCAAGGAATTTGGGCTTATGATAATATAAGGAGAGATGTACTTGGACTGGTATCATTTGCTGTGTCGGTCGGGCCTTTGGAAACCTCGATGGAGTTTCATGTGCTGGATGTCCCGGCATCTTTTAATTTGTTATTGCGGCGACCTTGGCTCCCCGACCCCGAGGTGCAAGCTGTTCCCTCTACTCTTCATCAGAAGTTGAAATTAATTAAGAATGAGGTAGTAGTAACCATCCATGGAAAAGATAGTATTCAACCCCCAAGAGAAGATGGCTCAACTCTCTTAGAAGTCCAGCATGGGGAAGATGATGTATGACTAAGTGGGTTCCAATTCGATGAGGCCCAAGCTGTTCAGATGCTATTAAAGGAAGAAGAGAGCTACATCAACCCTTATGCAGTTACAATGATGAGACGTATGTTTTATTTCCCGGGAATGGGATTGGGTCGCAAACAGTAAGTAATTCTAGAGCCCATTCAAGCGTTGCTAAACTCGCAACATTTTGGCCTTGGGTACAAGCCGACAGACAATGATTTGGAAGGGTTAAACGCAAGGCAGAAAGGAAAGAAGGGCAAATATTCAGGAACATTAAACGGTTACTTCGTCAAGGAAGTTGAAGATTTTTTGTACTGTGGTTTTCCAGAGCCATGGTTCGACGACGAAACTAATCAACGGTTGCCAGGGTTGGAAATTTTCTTCAACCACAAGTTATCGGATACAGAGGAAGAAGAAGTAACAGAGAAAGAAGAGAATATTCAAGAAGAGGACTGGGAGGATAAATTAGACGATTTCAACATGGGAGCTTTATTCAGCGATAAGATGGCTTAGATGTCAATAATTGATCGGCACTGTTTGATGTTGGGCTACAACACATCAACTGACTACACCAGGCTTATCGTGGATGCGGCTACAAAGGATGTTAAAAATTGGTCCATAGAGTCTTGTAATGCATGTCTAGAGTATGAGTTTTGTGAGTATGTGTTGAAGAGCACATCTGTCTGTGCATCTTCCCCTGCTGTTGCTTTCGAGCTTGTAATCCCTTCTCTCTTTAATGAAATGAACAAGATTTTCGGTTACTCTGTTTTGTTTGATTTATTTCATACGCTTTCTAATAATTTTGAATTCGACGGGGACATCCCTGAAGAAATAAAATTTTTAATAAAAAGAGAAGAAAAAATGTGCGCTCAACCAGTAATTGAAGAAACTGTCAATAAATCTAGGTAATGAAACTAATCTACAAATTGTACAGATTGGTTCTTCTTTATCTTCAGTTGAACGTGAGTAATTAATAACTTTATTAAAAGAATTCAAAGACGTATTTACATGGTCCTATGAGGATATGCCTAGTATTGATCTTGACATTGTCCAACACCATATCCCTTTGTATCCCGATGCTAAACCGGTCAAACAGAAGTTGAGATGGATACGACCAGAATAGGCTATGAAGATCAAAGAAGTGGTCACTAAGCAGATCAACGCTGGATTCCTTATGGTAATCGAGTATCCGAAATGGATGGCTAATATTGTTCCAGTTCTGAAGAAAGATGGACGCGTCCGGGTCTGTGTAGATTTTTGAGATCTTAACAAGGCCAGCCCAAAAGATGATTTTCCGTTGCTGCATACCAATGTTTTGGTGGATAGTACAGCAGGGCATGCTCTCTTATC
The DNA here is from genome assembly GCA_034768845.1 of Heliamphora exappendiculata. Lineage (NCBI taxonomy): Eukaryota > Viridiplantae > Streptophyta > Magnoliopsida > Ericales > Sarraceniaceae > Heliamphora > Heliamphora exappendiculata. The sequence continues at coordinate 9,983 of JAOTRH010048939.1, read as the reverse complement.
ATTCATGGATAGTTTTTCCGGGTACAATTAGATCTTAATAGACCCTGAAGACAGAGAAAAGAAGACATTAACTACACCCTGGAGAACTTATTGTTATCATGTGATGCCATTTAGTTTGCTATCCCGAACATATAGAGAAGGAATGCACGTTGTACTCACTCGAAATGATGTGTCTCTGTGCAGACAAAGTGACGGAACATTTGCCTAGTGTATCGTATGCTCCCCTTGTTGATAGACGGGGACACGTGACCGAGAAAGTGAGTAAGAGCCGTAGGACTCCGACAGATGTCTAGATCAAAGGGGATCAAGTCACCACCCACCTGAATCCCAGTGATGAAAGCAAAATCAAGAGGCATCAAGGTGACCTCAAATGTAGATAGGTGAAACGTGTTGGTGGTGTCCCACCACCTCTCAGTCACGGTTGTGAGCGTGACCCTGTCCTTACTGGTCCCCTCTAGCGTCCTGATGAAGCTACCAAAGCCCGCTCCGTCAATAATCTCTTGATAGCGAGGAGCCAGGGCCGTGTATCACTCCTATACGTCGGAGGAGCCACCAAAACCTTGGATTCATAGCCTCACCTGAAACCAAAAAAAAAACAAACGAAAACAATAATGGAATCAAAATGTGCAATAGGATAACTAAAACAAAACTCTTCGTTAACAAACGATAATCAAGACGACAAACCTGCCAAGTAGATCCCAAAAATAACTGTAGGTAACCCAAACTTCATCCCAAAATTCAGCTCCCAACCAATCCGAGATTTGTTTTTAAGATAATGACGTGATTCGTTCCATGCCGAATCTAAAACTTCGTAAAGACTAAACTCGTGTTAAGCGAAAAACAAAACCTAAAAACCAACAGTTCACTTCACACAAATTGAAATCAATCTCAATTTTAAACGACATGATCTAACCTCAATTTCAATTCAATTCTAACTCAATTCAAATCATAACCCAACCCGCTCCAACACGAAATCTAACCAGCTCTACTCGCCCCAAATTCAACCGCCATTTCAAAACAAAATCTAAAACTTTCAAATTTCATTTAAACTCACAAGTCAACCTAAGTTTTAACTCAAACGCATCCCAAACCCAATCCTTGTCCAAAACGTGTTTCACTCAAAATTCAATGTTTTCAAATTCCAACCTAACCAAATTCCTCGGATTCATTCTAATCAATCGTTTTCCCATAAGATTCAAACAAGTGAATGCCCAAATTTTAACATAATTCAAATTAGCCACATTTTCAGAACGTGATCATTTTCAACCCAACTTCCATTTCCAGCCTAATCCAAAACCAAAATCCGGGTTTGACCCCAATTCAAATCCCTAAGGTTCAATCCCAAAGTTCTTTTTCAACCCAAGTTCAAAATTCAATCCAAAAATTCATTTTTCAAATCAAAGTTCGAAGTCCGATCTAAAGTCCTCTTTTACCCCGAACTTAAAGGTTTATTCAAATTCGAGGTTCAAAGTTTGTCCAAATCCAAGTTCATAGGCTTGTTTAGTTCAAAATTCAAGTTTTATTTTAATCCATGATTCAAAGTTTCGTATCATCCAATCCAAAGATTGTTTTAGTCTGAGGTTCAAAGTTCCATTCCCGATCTAAGTTCAAAGATCCTTTTCTAATTCTATTTAAGGTTTAAACCAATCAAGTCGAAGTCTCAAATCCAATTCAAATGTCCGATATCTTCTCAAATTCAATCTAATTCAATATCAACAAAAGTTCAAGTATTTAAAATAATCAAACTCAATGCTCAAGTAAACTTTCAACCCATAAAACAAGTAAAGAGTTCAAATTATTTGTTGACCTCAAGGTTTTTGGTCGAGAGATGATCCTCGAGACGTGGAGGAGAACCTCGCACTCTGCAACCACATTTAGAATAGTAAATTGCTTCATAGCTAATCACTATAAACAGTGGTTGAGTGAGAAGTAGGTGGTCAGATCGAAATGATCCGGCATCTCTGGCACACCTCCTTCCTCCTAAAGCTCGTTACTGTCACCACCATCACCCGCGGTCATGCCTTCGCCACCACCACCAACTGCACCACCACCCACAACCATGCCTCCCTCGCTGCCGCCCTCTCTCTGGCCGCCAGCCACTCCCAAACCACCATCACCACCACCAGCACCAACTTCCTTGCCGACAAAGACAAACCTAACACCCACCATGGCTAAGAACATCGTCGATATGAACGAGAGCACAAACATGGTTGCGTAAGTAAGAAATCGAGAGGGAGGCACCAAGGGAGAGTGAGAGAGTTGAGAGAGATGAGAGGTTTGAAAGAGATGAAAGAATAGAGAGGAAGATAGGGTTGCGCTAATGGAGTTTTTTGAACTACCTAGACAATATGTCCTGTTATCGATCTAGCGGCCGCGAGATCCAGCGTCCTTTAAAAATGACGGCCATGACTTCCGGACCTAAGTAGCCACATTTGTTTCTCACGGCTATGACATTTGTGAAAGGTTTCACATGGCTGCTACATCCGAATGGGCAGGCCACCAAAATCCTAGGGTAAAACGTTCAGGCCGCCACTTTGTAAAGTAAATGTCGCTATGTTTTTTATGCCCCCATCTTTTGAACTCCTACTCTTGGGAATAGGCAACTCTTGTTTTGGTTTGATTAGTGAAAAACCTTCTTTTGTAGCCCCCATTGAGTTTCTAACGGTATTTACCCCTTCGATCCTCCTCGTGAGCTTAAACTGACCATTTGGTCCTCGAATGACCTTAAAATGCCCCTTATATCTCATCGGTCCTTGCATGACCTAAAATTGCCCCTAAAATAATCGGTCCTCCTCAAGACCTTAAACTAACTATTTGGTCCTTTCATGACCTAAAATTGTTATCTACCTCTTCAGTCCTCCTCATGACCTTAAATTAACTCATCGGTTCTCCTTAAGACCTTAAACTGACTCATCGGTCCTCCTCAAGATCGTTAATTGACTCCTCGGTACTAGCATGACCTAAAACTATCCCTAAAACGATCGATCCTCCTCATGACCTTAAATTGACCCCTCGATCCTAGCATGACCTAAAACTGCTCCTGAAACGATCGGTCCTCCTCATGACCTTAAACTGACTCATCAGTCCTAACATAACCTAAAACTGCCCCAAAAATGATTGGTCCTCCTCATGACCTTAAATTAACTCCTCGATCCTAGCATGATCTAAAAGTTGCCCCTTCACCCGATCGGTCCTCTCATGATCTTTAACTGGCCATCCAGTCCTCACATGACCTTAAAATGCCACTTTTACCTCCTCAATCCTATTCATGACCTAAAACTGACCTTTGATGGTTCTTCGGTCCGTGTAACGACCTTAAATTTTTTTATATTTGCACTGTACTTGTTTGCATCATATCCTATCTTCCATGCATCATGATTAGCCTATTTGCATCATATGCATTGCCCCACGAATTACGACCAATTTGATCACTTGCAATGGGGGTACGTAGGAAGCTCGATAGAAATTCGAGTTCGACCACGCTTTTTTGTATATTTTGTTTATGCCTAAGATTGTCGGCTTGTTCAATCGGGTTGTCTTTAGAACTTTGACACTCACTTGCACCACGAGTTGTTGCAAGCTCTATCAAAGAAGGGTAACTGTAGACACCCCAATTTAACCAAGCCGAATCTCAAGCACCCATTTCGAATGCACCTCAATGACAAAAAGATGGAAATCATGCTCAAGGACACTTCTAAACAAGCCAATCCAGGAATTCAGTTCAAATTTCAAGAAATCACCAAAACATTTAGGTTGCAACATCTAATCCTCACGGCCGCTACCTTTTTGAAAACCTAAGAATAGGCTGTGTCCTTACTTTCACAGTCGCTACCTTTTTGAAAATCCTAGAATAGGCCGTGACTTCCTTTGTCATGGCTGCCACTTTGTTCAAAACCCTAAACTAAGACTTTCTAAAGTCATAGCTGTCCTTTTTATTGCTGTAAAGGTAGCGGCTTCCACTTTGACACCTTTTTGGACAATTAATAGCATTCTAGAGGATGTCTAGGCTCTCACCTTGCCAATAAATAGGCACCTATTTCTCATAAATTGGAGAGAGAACAACCTGGGTGCCCAAGCTCTGCTGGAATCAATTCCCACCTGATATTTCGATATTCATACTATACACTTCCAAGCCTAGTTCGTGATTTTGTTTGCATCGGCGAGACCTTAGAGCACAATTTGCTTGGCAATATTCGATTCCTACGTCCGAGAGGACATTCGAGACGGCTATGCATACGAGGTAACCTTAAGATCCCGTGATATTTCTTTAAGCCCCCATTTCCTCTCTCTCGAGGTATCACAGTTAAGGTTTCTATTGATTTTTATCATTTCATTAGTATTCATTCCGATTAAAGTATGTTCATATAAGTTTTTTTTATCAAACAGTGAATCTGTAACCTTCTGTTTTGCATAAAACAGTATATTTTGATTCGTTTTCGCGTTCACTAGCACACTAGACATATGAAAAAATCTCTGTGGTTTTAAAAATATTACGGCCGCCACCATTCGATGTTACGGCCGTGTTTTGATGAACCTAAAGCAATGGCCGCTATGTAATTTATCTCGGCCATACCTTTTGCTCTATATTTGTCATGGTCGCCACATTCCTTTGCTATGGCCGTGAGGTTTCGTGAGATCAGTGATATGAAAACTATATTTTAGGTGTTCTTTCATTTGTTTTAGTGTTTAGTATGTTCTATTTCTAAAAATATGTTACTGTAGGAAGTGAATGATGGCAGATCTAGCCTTGATAAAATGGGTTATGGTCTCTGTTTTGAGTACCTCATTTATTTTAAGTTTCTTTTGGATCTTGTATGATTAAATATTCTTTTGGACCTCAAAATACCCTAGCTATAACTTTTAGCTGTCACGGCCATAACATCTTGCATCTTGGTTTCTTGCGGTAAGCCTATGTTTGTCACAGCCGCGAGTTTGGTGACTTATTTTGTCACGGCCGCAATATTTGTTGCTACGGCCACAAGTTTTCTATACATCCAGTAGCTTAAAAATAGTGTCTAAAGCATTTTTATTTATTCTGTACAGTCTGTATATGACATGATTAGAGACAGAAACATCATTGCACCCTTAGGTTTATACTTGCTTTATTCAGCTTTTCATTGGATGTGTTTCGCTTTGTTTTACTCAAATGATACGTGTAGCATATCTAGAAATAATAACAAAGTCGCATGACCGTAAGATCGTAGTTAGGATTTTGTTTTCTTATTTGCTTTTGTTTGAACTCCCTTTAACCACCTATTTTGTACATGTTACCTTTAAAAAGTTTACGACAAGAACCAATATTGACAAAGTAGAGGCCAACCTACGGTTGGGCAAAAAGGGTGCCTAATATCTTCCCTTTTCATACCTTAACTCTAAACCCTCTTTTTCTCTAGTCACGACTTTAAAAGACTTGCGGCCTTCTTCTTGTTTTTCTTGATGTTTTTACAAAAATCGAGTAGCGACTCTATTTTTCTTAAAAATATGCTCGGATATCTTGGATTTTCCTATTTTAAAAAGAAAATAGTATTTTTTTAAAAATAATAGATATCTGGTGCACCATTAACTCCCCCAAATGCCCGCACCTATCAAGTATATCCATGCGAGATGTAGCATGGAATGACGTTTTCGAGTCAATAGTCCACGAATCAGTTCTTGAATCCATTACACAAATCAAAGCGTTTTTCTTTTATTTATCTAAAATATTTATCGTGGACTTACCCCATTGATTTATGTTGTCTTGTTGTTTTCTCAGTACTTTGTAGTCTTTCTTCAAATGGCCCTTTCATCTACAGTTTCAACAACCACCAGATTTCTTATTACCAACCTAAGTCAGTGATCTGCTCCATGATTTGGATTTTTGGTTTCCCTAACTCTTCTGATTCTTCCTTCCTCTCATTTCTGTGTTCAAGGCTGACCCTGATGTAGATCTCTCACTCGCTATTCTTATGCATGATTCTTCTCCGAGAATAAGCCCGATAACATCCTCTAACTTTAACTTTGTTGATTTCGAGAAGTTACTCATTGCCACAACCAAGATGCTCCAGCTTTCTGGCAGACTGGACATGAGAGCTAGGGCTCTAACTTCATCATCAAAAAATTTATTCCAACTAACTCTAACTGATTGATGATGGAATTAAATTCATTGAGATGTTTGGTAATGACGGCATCATCCGCTATCTTCAAGTTGAATAGTTTCTTCATTAGGTATACCTTATTTGATCTAAACATTTTTTTATACATCTTGTCCAATGCCCTCAACAAATCTGTCGTACTCTTCTACTTCGCGATATTGAAAATTACCGATGGTGCGAGACTCAATCACACTACCCCTAGAGCCTTTCGACTCAATATCTCCCACTCGTTCTACGTCATCTTCTCGGGTTTTTTCCAAATTAATGGTTGAAATAGGTCTTTCTAGTATAAAATGTTAGTTCTAGGCAACCCAAGAGGAGGGTGAATTGAGTCTTAAAAAATTAAAATAATATTTAAAATATTTTCGAAAACCTTTTAATATAACAAACAAATATAGCAAAAAATACAAGGATTAAAGCAATGCAAATATTAAAATGGTTAAGGATAGAGAGATAGAACCAGACACAAATGATTTTATAGTGGTTCAGTTTCTTCCAAGCCTACGTCCATTCCTCAAGTTTTCCATTGAGTGTTTTCACTATACGAAATACTTCACGGGCACATTTCAAGCATTTACAACTTCAGGACTTCGCTTGAGCTATTCTAATGTTTACGGACACATTTAAAAGCCTATCATAGCTTCAAGAAGATCCTATGAAAATAATCTCCTATTTTCTTCTAATCTGTCTTGAACTCTTCTTTGATGAGATTCACTCACTCACTCAAATGATAAAGGGTGACTCATCCTTGAACATAATAAATGAGAGAATTGATGAGAAACACTCACTCTCTTTACATAAATTAATTTGCAATAAATGAAAAGATAAAAAGAGAGGAGGAATATGAGCTGGAGCTTTAGAAATAAATGTGAGCTTGAGGATTCTGAGTTTGATTCAAGCAATAGAACAGTGATTGTAAGTCTCCAGGGAGATTAAATGTTGAGAGGTTACTTCTTATATAAGCTTCTGTACATTCATGACCGTTGGAGGTAGGTGAGGGCAATGAGTTCCAAAAATCTAACCGTTAAAGTCAGCCGCGAATTTGAATCTGCATCGCAGGTGTCGACACAAAAACCTTTGGTGTCGACACAAATTATCTAGGGCAGGAATCTTCAAGTGATTGGGTCGACACAATTCTTCTGAGGTGTCGACATGAATTCTGTAAACTTTCTCACCAACACCACGGTGTTGACACCTTTGGATTTGGTGTCGACTCAATTGAACTTCAGCATCCAAGAGAAGGCACTTTGTGTCGACTCAATTCTTCTTTGGTGTCGACGCTAAATTCTATAGGAACCCTCGGTATATTTGTGTTCACACATTTGGACTTTGGCGTCGACACAAAAATTCTTTAGGCGAACTCAGGACTTTTGTGCTGACTCATCTTCTATATTGTGTCGACACCCAAAATCTGCAGGTGGTCTCAGTTCTTTTATGTCGACACATTTTTCATTTATGTCGACCCAAATCTTTGGATAGCAAAAGTGAGTAACCACTTTTGTGTTGACACAAAGTCAATTTGTGTCGACTCATTTTAAGTCCTGAGAGCTTCGGCTCTTTTGTGTTGACACAAAATCCATTTATGTCAATACTAAACTTTGATACCTGAAAGAAACTTCATAAAACTGTTACCGTCAAATCATTTGTTCAAAAGTGTTGACACACTTGATATGCTTCAAATATATAGGTTTGACCTAAATTTAATTGGGTTCAAAACAAAATATTCGCATTCAAAAATATGTAAGTGTTTTAATCTTTTTTAGAGTTGAATAATTTCTTTTGGTTAAATGTGTCAATTCAAATGTTCAAAATGTGTTAACACTTTCATTTTGAAAATATAAATACTATCCTTCTAAATTCATTTATTCTTAGAAAATGAACTATGAAAGTCATCAAAATCAATATAAAAAACCCTTAGGCTAACATAAAACATCCTCAATTTGCATCCTCTAGAGGGAAAAGTTCGACCCGTTGAACTTTTCGATCTTGATCTTCTCATCTTTTGCCATGTCGTGTTCTTCATCATCCAAACCTAAAGCTCTAATACTAGTTGTGGATTGAGCCAAAATACCATGACTGAATCCAACTCCCAAGCCTTGTTGAATCACACACACAAGCCAAATAAGAAAATAACGAACAAGAAATAACCACACAAGATGAACACACAATATTTACGTGGTTCGGTAAGTAGTGCCTACATCCACAGGCTCACACTTTCACTATAAATCAATGGAGAATAGAGTATAAGAGTTTTTGAAGATAAGAGAAGAAGAGAGAACTCAAAAAAACATATAAAAACATAAGGCTGTGCAAACCCTAGCAGCCTTATAAAATGTTATTCTCGCACAGACCGCTCGAGCGATCCCAAGACCAATCTATCGGTTAATCGAATCTCTCAGCGTCTGCTGCAGAATGTGCGAACAGCTGCGAGCCCAACCAAATCGCTCAAATGGTCCCAATGCCGCTCGATTTGTCTATCCCTGTGAGAGAATTCTCTTTACCTCTAACACCTTGCTTTTGTGCAATTAGTGAAATTCAACAAAATAATGAGGACCAAAAGCTTATGTTTTCCCTTATTATAACAAAGTCACATATATGGCCACCTATGTTTGGTTGATTCATCTAGTGCCTGATATGCATGAATTTGTTAAAACTAATTTCTAGCAATTAAACCCACAAATGTCAAAAAACCACTTGGAAGTCCTAAGAATTTGAAGAGGAGGCATCCTGATAAGTCGAGAAATCCATATAAAAATTCTAGTAGTGATCTTAATGCGACATATGACATGTGCCAAGAAAAGAGAAGAACTCTCTTGTTATGACAGGTTATTTCAAGGGGTGTAAAAATGGCCCGAGATCCGACGGGGGCTCGAAATCCGCCCGAAGCCCGTCACTGTTGAAGCTTGGGCCGGCCTAACCCGCCACTGTTCATGGGCCGGGCCTAGGCCACCCGCCTAAGCCCGCTAACCCGGCCCGGGCCGGCCTAAAATCAGCCCGCCCAAAAAAGCCCGAAGCCCGCCCGCCCATAGGCCCGGCTCAGGCCCGGGTCCGGGCTAGCCGTTGGGCCCGGCCCTCTCCCCCTCAAACGGCTAGTTTTGCAATTTAACAGCCCAGATTAAGTTTTTTTTAAAATCAACAGATGTGATTGTTTGACCATTGGGCCCGGCCCGGCCCAGGCCCAGGCCCGGCCAACGGCTAGTTTTTTTTTTTTAATACAACTTTTCCCCTATAAATAGGGAGCCTCCATTTCATTTTTTTCATATCCAATTATCCAAACAACTCTCTTCTCTCTACTCTATTCTCTCTAATTACTCGGTGATATTCGGGTTCGGCACAATTGTTGGCGAATCAAGAAGTAAAGATCAAGAATCGAGATCAAGATCAAAACACCAATCGATCGAGATCAAGATTAAAGATCGGAGTTTCTTAATTCGGTTTGCTTTATTTTTTGCAATTTAATTTATTTGTTGCAATTTAATTTTTTGCAATTTTATTTAATTTTTTTAAATTCTAGTCTCTATTCTCTAAAAAATTAATTTATTTATTGCAATTTAAGTTTTAGTCTCTAAAATAATTAATTTATTTGTTGCAATATTTAGTTAAATTTTTAATACATTTTTTTAAAATTCAAATTAATTTTTAAAAAAAAATAAATTCTATTTCATTTTCAAGTTTTTTAAAGTCTAGTCTTTATTCTCTAAAAAATTAATTTATTTATTACAATATTTAATTAAATTTTTAATACATTTTTTAAAAATTCAAATTAATTTTTTTAAAAAATTAAATTCTATTTTATTTTTAATTTTTTTAAATTCTAATCTCTATTCTCTAAAAAATTAATTTATTTGTTGC
>JAOTRH010048928.1:0-19525 GCA_034768845.1 Heliamphora exappendiculata | reverse complement strand
TATCAAAAGGTTAAGCGGTGCGGTTGCGAGAAAAAGAGGATAATTAAATCGGGTTGTCAGTAACCTAATTTATTTATTGGGAATCCGTATCTTAAACGTGGGGAGAATTCAGTGCATTTGATAATTGAAAACTCGAGACATAATTTGAGTTAGGGCAGGGAGTTCAGTTAGAACCTTTAGTGGATTAAGTTCTGGCTCCTACGAGAAATGATCTAACTCGGGGACAGAATTAGGGATATCCGATTTTTTTCGTACGGTTAGCCCGAGTCTTATACTTTCTCGTAATCTCTCACGTAGCCCACTACACGCATGGATATTTTTCTTATTGGTTTCGATTATTATTTAATTTAATTAAAATGCCAATTTTACCGCCGGGGACATTCAGGGATTAAATTAAATAACGATAGGCAATTTTGGTTTTTGGCACACATAGGGGTTACTCCCTAGGTGGCCGGCCCTAATAAGGGGGTGGGCATTTGGTTTTATAGAAGGTATATATCTCTTGCTTAATTTTTGAAAAAAGAATATATATACTTAACATTATCTTTGATATATGGAGAAATATGTCAAAATAAGGCTTTATATATATAAAACCCAAAAACCATAATCCCCTCACTATAGCCGCCACCCCTCTCTATTTTTGGCTATTAATTTTGCATTCTTGGAGAGAAGTGTGTGAGAAGAAACCAATAGTGGGAGGACTCTTCGACCGGTATCGATGCCCACACACCGTGATCGTCGTAGTGCGTTCGGGACATACGTGAGAAGGTTGTGAGGTCGTCTTCAACGTAATCGGGACTTCTTGAAACTTTTCGACAAGTTTCATAAAGGTATTCTACTATTAAGATTAATATAGTTCTTCGTTTTCATGAAAAACGCATATGTCATTTTTTACGGTCACGGCGTCGGTTCAAAATTTTTTTCACTCCAACAAACAAGAGCCGAAACAACCACAAAATGAGGCTCAAATGGCAACGGCAACAGGCAGCTAGGGGCAGCGGCGGTGGGGGTTGCTTGCGCCTCATCGAAAGCTATTTTCAAGGAGTTTTTTATTCTGATTTTTTGACAAAAAATAGTATTTTTCGTAAGCTATTTTTTAAAAAAATCGGGACAAAAATGGAGTTTGGGTGTAGCGACAAAAGCCGCCATAAGTGGCGGCATGGTCCGGCACTGGCGGCACCTGGTGGCCAGCGGTGGTGGTTTGCTTTGAAGACTCCCGAGGTTGTTTTTTTCCTGATATGTAATGATTCAGAGAGTGTTGTGTTTGTATAACACTACAAATCGAAGAATCCTGATACAACTTGGATGCCAAACGCTGATTCTGATAAGGATTAAAAAATTACGAGTTAATTTTTTAACAGAAGACTAAAATTCAAAAGAGTTTTTGTTTGATTATAAAATCAGGATATATGCATATCTTATATTTATATTTGTTTAAACTACGTGAATGATATATATATGTTTTATATTTTCTGTTAATTTAATTAATTCGAAAAAATTCAATTTTAATTAATATTTTGTAAAGAAAAATAAAAATAAGATTTTTTTTAATTAAAAGTTTTTAATTAAATAAAAAAACTTTAGATACTTTACTTTTTATAAAATAACACATTTAAGATGATTTTTTAGTAAATTTAATATCTTGAAAAAATGTGAAAATTAATTTTGAATTTTTTGATTAATTAAATAAAAAAATATTTAATCTTAATAAATTATTTTTTTTGAAAAATATGTAACGTAAAAATAAAATATTTGAATGACCTTAATCAATACCTTAATTGTAAAACAAAACAAAAAATTGTACATTCGTCGGTAATTTTATTTGTTACGCATTAAAACATAAAAATATGGTTTGGCAAACCGAAATCTTTTATATCGTGTACACGAAAATATGTTTTGAAATCTTTCAAATTTTGTGATTTTTGAAATTAATAAATTTATTTTAATTAAGTAAATTTTTATGACTCTTAAAAATATTTTAAAATTTTAAGTAAGAAAGGAAATTTATTAACAAATAAATCTCACAGTTTCTATCACCAGTTTGTAGGTGATATAGTTAATTTTGTGTGTTACCAATAAAACCTTCCTCCCCATCGAACAGAATTAATTGCGGTATCACCGGTATGAACCTCCTTCAAGAATAATTCTGAATAATTGTTAGTGTAGATCACATCTCCATATGAAGAGTTCATTACGAAGAGATTGATTTGGGATTAGATGGTTGTTAATACTTAACTGTAAATAATAGTATCCTCTTAATTTGAGTCGCTGCTATTATTTACTAGATCAAAACTATGTCATCTATTTAATTTTACTTGGCATATTCTATTACCTAGATAATAAAATTAATAGGAATTAGTCTGTCTGGACAAATGATGGATAATAAACGTCCTCTCATCAAGGCATGCTATTTACAAGGTACTAGGCTGCTGGCGATTTTTTTTTAATGGTAGAGGGAACCAATTTTTAAAAATTTTAAAGTTTTGTTAGTCATAATTAACAGTTATTTTAATTATGTGATTGTCATGATTAAAAATGACGTTCAATCCACTGGTTAATTTACCTAAAAAGAACAAACTAACGGGATCGAGTTTTATTGACTGAAAAAGTAAGTTGGATATAACTTTAATTATCAAGGGTATTACTTCAATGTCAAAAAATGTGTTTATTTCTGAAAAGGGTTCTTCCTTTGAGCTGAAAGGCATGAATAAGAAAAAGATTCAGAAATAGGGTAACACGATTTCTTGGGTAGTTAATGGGTGTAGACACTCTAATTTGACCCTGCCTAATCTTAGGCTGATCCGAGTGAATCCGATGATGAAAATAATTAGAATAGTGCTTTAGTATGATCCTCGAAAAATAATCCAAGATCAGTATTTAAACCCAATGATCAAACCCTTCAAATCAATGCAATCAATTTTTTTTCATTGTGGCGACTGTCATTGGAACATCTTGGAAATCCTAGCCCAAGGCAGCGACCGCTACAATAAAACCATGTGGTCTCCAACTTCATTGTGGTGACTGCCATTAAAATCTCTTGAAAACTCTAGCCCAAGGCAGCAACCGCTACAATCAAACCATGGGATCACCAACTTAATTGTGGCGACTGCCATTAGAAACCTTTGGAAGCTTGTTTTTTGTGGCGACCGCCCACTCTGAACCCGGCGATCGCAACCTCAAATGGCCTAACATGTCCTAAAATGTGTCATCATTCCATTAGTTGAAAAGTTCTATCAATACCATATCCCCTGGTACATTTTTGAGGAGAGGAAAAGAAGAGGAGAATTGGGGTGAAAGTTTCTCTGCCAAGGCATCGAGAGAATACAAACCTCGATGCCGAAACCTTGTTGAAGCATCGAGAACTTGACCACCGATACTGAAACTCTAACTTGGAATGGAGCATATTCTGAGGATTGGATCACTGAAGCATATTTTCCCAACTTGAGGATTCATTTGTGATCTAAGTATTCTGTTTGGATCTTCGGTCTTTCTCTGTTCATTTCTTGTCTCCTTGGAGTGGCCGGATTAATTTGGTTGTTTTGTATTGCAAATGCTTTTATATTGCTTATACAGTTGTTTTAGTTATCAAATTTCATTTGGTTTATAATTAATGTGTTTAGTTTGGTAAATTAGTTAAATTCATATTATAACTCAAATTTTGGCTTGTTTAATTTGTTTTCTTTGCCCATTGCCCACATTGCACACTTGCACCGAATTTGTTGATTCATTAATTAGTTCTAACGTAATTGATAATACGACTAATGGTGTCGTTATTATTATAATTAAAGTACTTACATACATATGGTTATAATTATTACTATTACACTCATATTTTATATTTTTTAATTAAACGACTATTATATGGCTATGTAATAACCGTTATTTACATTTGTATTTTTTCTTTTAATATTAATGTAGTTTTTTTTAATAATATTTTTTTTCGTTTTATTTTCTTTTCTCATCAAATCTTTTAATGCTAGTTTAATCTTGTTAGTTTAATTTTCTCTTCCAAATAGTATTCCTCTTGTGATTCTTTTCCTTTATTTTATTCAGCATCAAAGTTGCCAAAATCTATTAATGTGAGTTTAGTTTTTTCTTTATAACATTTATAAAAAAACCTATAAAATCCATGATAATAATTAGATTTCTTTCTTTCTTTTTTTCTTTTGGTTATAATTCTAATTCCTTATTTTTTTTAATATTTTCTTTCTCTTCTAAAACCTTTTACTTTTGGTTTAATTTTATTTAATAAATTTTTCTTATAAAATTTTTGTAGTTAGTTTAATTGCTTTCTTTATTGCTAAATTTCAATATAGGATTTTCACAAACCCTTTTTTACTGTAGTTTAGTGTTTCTCTTTAGCATAATTTAATAATGTTAGTAAACTTTTAGATTATTTGATAATGTGCATGTTTAATATGTTAATTCTAAAATATGCTTTAAAATCATGTTTATAATAGTTTAGGTTATATTATTAGTAATTCATGTTTACTTGATTTTAGTGACTCTTAGCATGTTTTTCATTCTTTTACTTGGTATTTTCCATGCTTAAATGCACTATCACCATGTTTTTAAAAATTATTCGTGCATTTTAATAATTTCTCTAAAGTGCAATACATAGATCATTATTCTAAGTATTGAATTTTAGAAAAAAAATTAGCAGAGTTTTCTCTATTTTTTGGATAATCCAACAGTTTGACTGTTTACCAAATAACTTGTAATAAAATCAATGAACGGAATATACACAGGTACTGCCTGGATCCAACAACAAAATCACAAATTTGTGTTACATTGCAAAAGAAACTACCAAGTGTTATCTTCTTGTGCATTGTAAGTGTATCATAAATTTGTGTTACATTCTAGGGGTTGAAATGGATTTATCTAAAAAGCCGCGCAGTTTCATGCATTGCATTATCAATAGCAAGATACTAAGAATGCAACACTGAAATAGATATATCAACACATACCACTCAGAACTCTGTAAACAAATTGATTCTTGAAAACATTAAAAAAAACAATTTGAAAGAGAATGAAATCAACATGATCCAAAAAATTTGAATTATTTCCACACACAGAAATAAACTAAATAAGCTCAGATTTATTTGCTCTGTAGACGGAAAAAAAAAAAGAAAAACTAAAACCATTTTAATCCATTGATAACAGTTTGGTTGTCAAGAAAAATGCAGGAAAAGAAAAAAACAAACAGAGAGAGCGAAGTGGTTGGAGGAGGAGATCAGGATTTTACCAAAAAATTTTAGGAAGTCGACGAATCTAAAGCAAACTGTGAGACCTTGACCCGTTTTCTTTTTCGGTAATTTTCTACGCGTGTTTCTCGTTTACGGTTTTGAATGTTTATATGCTTTTAGATGCATGATCGGGGTTAGATATGCATGTGGAATAGATTTTCGGGGCCGTGGGGCATTGTGGTGCGAATTTAAAAATTTTAAAAAATAGATATTTTGGAGGTCTATAAATAGCTGGAGTTAGATATTTTCAAAACACATCTTTAAAATTTCTCCAATAAGTTTTTTTTTCTCTACCTTATCTCTTGGTTCTCGGGGGCCTGGGGCTCGATTTCTGATGATCAGACAGCGAATTCCTGCTATTGATACGGTGGATTACGCATTCATTCGGACAGAATTCTATTCCGACGAAGCACGATTTTGCACATGGTTCGAGGCGTCGAGTTTTTAACTCACCGAGGTAGGATCCTAGACTCTCATGTCTTATAAGGGTGCTACGTGTATTCGTGTGTGTTTTTACCGGTTAGATTGCTGTAGATCTGAGTTTGTTTTAAATTGGGTTTTTGGGTTTAAAAACTATTTTTTGGCGATTTAGGTTAGATGAAATTGTAGTTCAGGCGTTGTTTTTGAGGGTTTGGTGCAAGGCTTGGACGTGTGTATGTTCGAGGGTGTTGGATAGGAGTTTTGAGGCTTCGATTCAAGGTTTTGGAGCTTAAAGTTGTAGCTTAAAAACAGTTTTCGAGGGAGGTTAGTCGACTAGATCTTGTTGATCAGTCGACTGGACCTAGTAGGTCAGTCAATTGAAATGTTTCTGGTTTTGGTTTTTAGCTTTCTAGTGTGTTTTTAGTCGACTGGGGGTTGGGGCCAGTGAACTGAGGTGCTGGGCTTGGTGTTTTGTTGGTTTTGGTTGGGTTTTTGGTTTTCGATTGGTTTCCAATGGTATTCAATTATTAGTTATGGGACTAATTGACTGAAATACTGTTGGATTCTTTTTGGGGTCAGTTGGTTGTGTGGTGGCTTTGGGAGTCGTGTCGTGGCTTCAGGTGTTGGTTTAGATGTCGTCCTCGGGGTTAACGTGCATGGTTCGATAAGGGTGTGGTGCACAGTTAGGTGCGCGATGTTTGTTCTTGGCTGGATGTGGGGCGTGTTTGTACCCATGGCACCTTTGGAAAAAGGTTGTGTTTTGTGACCTCGCAGTTTGAGGGGTTTAGCGTTGGCCTTCGGGTTAGGCTGGGTTCTATGAGTTGTTAGTTTTCCCTGTGAGTGGATATCGATTTTTTTAGGGGTGGCGTCATGATGTATTGCTATACATGGTTATGAGCATTTATAACTGTTTATTTATGTACGAATTATGTAACTGGATTACATAGTTTTGGCATAGTTACGTGTATCGTGGTTGCATGCTTTAAAACTCAGAAGTTTTATAAGCATGGTTATGTAGAATATGAGGAACGGATGCATGTAACATGATTTGTGTAACATAGTGATAGTACGTGATTTTATGCATTTAAACCCTAGTTTAGTATGCATGTTTTGATTCGGTGTTATTCCGTAATGTTCGGTGTTATCCCGTAATGTTCAGTATTATCCTGTAGTGTTCAGTTTTATCCTGTAATATGCGATTTTATCCCATGGTGTGCGATCTTATCCCATGGTATGCGGTCTTATCCCGTGGTTTACGATTTTATCCCGTCGTATAATCCCGTGGATAGCGATTTCATCCCGTGACTTACGGTAAAGTTTACGATTTTACCCCGTAGTATACGGTTTTATCCCGAGAATGTGTGTTTGTGTATGGATATTTATTTCAGTGTTAAGATTATGGTTGTAGCTTGTGAGCTCCGGTTATACACATCTGTACTACGTTCTGTTAGAGTTGAAGTCTCTCGGTCTGAGAGGATACATGGATTGCATAAACTGCATTGTGGGACGGATAGACCAATTTTCAAATTATTTTTAAGAGTTATGTAAATTGCAATCTAAAAATCGTTTTCAAACTATTTTCAAGGCTCATGTGAGTCGCTTTCCCGTTTGCAGGTGAAAATTATTTTAAAGGCTTGAAAGAGAGTCTAAAACTACACCCCATTTTTCTAGCATGTTTAGCTGATATTGAATGTGTTATCTAGTTTCTGCTGAGATTTGGCTCACAGTGTGGAATTTATTTTTCTTTAGGCACTGATCATGCAGGTTGATCCGTGTTGGTTGGAGAGGTGGAAGAGCTGTAGTCTTTCTTTTTATTCTTTCTATTACATGTTGTAACATGTTTTCCCGTTATTAGAACCATGTAATGTATGCCGTTTGGCGATTATATAATATGCATGTCTATTTTATATAGAGAGTGTGTTCTTGGGATGGTTATCTGTGGGAGTTTCATGTAACCTAGAGTTTGGGGCGTGATAGCTTGGTATCAAAGTTCAGGGTTCGAATATCTAAGAGCCGTGGGAAGACGGAGAATTACCGTGTGAGGTTGATTACATGTGTTTAGACGTTTTGATAACATGAACATGTCAGCTTGTTAGATATGTGAATGACGTGTATATGTGAGCATAAGGGTTGAATCTTAGGAGTGATAGTCTTGTCTTTGGGCATTTAGATTAACAAACTTGGGAGCCAAGTAAGAAACGCGTTTAGCTGACGTGATTTCTAGTAGGGAATCTGAGTAGGTTATCCAGATTGACGTGTCATTCTTGTTGGTTCTCCTCGATATATGGGATTTTGTTTAACATGAACTTATGTGGTTTATGCTATGTGTTGCATCTCATGTTCTGTCTTTTTTATATAGTCGCGATATCTGCGAGACGAGGGCGAGGCCGTGGTCGAGGCCGTGGCAGTGGTGTTAGCCAAGGGGATGTTCCTATCCCTGATGCTGGGGATGCAAACGCTCCCCTAGGACTAATGGACGCGACAGAGTTATTGCGTGTGATGGTGGGTTCTATCCAGCAGTTGGCTAGAAGTGAGACCGTTAGAGAGGGAGTGCTTGAGGTGAGGGCTATAGTAGCGATGCGAGAGTTCAGGCACATGGATCCACCTACCTTTGCGGGAGATCTTGATCTTATTATGGCAATAGAGTGGCTGGAGTTGGTGACTCGGATCCTTAATACGTTACAGATTGAGGAGGACGAGTTGCGGGTTTCTTTTGCTACCTTCTAGCTGAAGGGTGCTGCTCACGCGTGGTGAAAATATGCTAGAACCAATGTGGGAGTCACATGGGCAGCCTTTACAGGAGTGTTTCTGGAGAAATACTTCCCAACTTCGAAGAGGGATTTGTACAGGGTGGAGTTCTACACTCTTACCCAGGGGGCGATGGACATCATGCAGTACGAGGCCAGGTTTATGAGTTTATCCGGTTTGCACCGGAGTTGGTGATTTCCCTTTGATTTTTACCATAATTTCAATCAAGAGGCTAAATTTAACAAAGAAAACTAGCTAAAATCATTGTCTTTGTGTGTATAAAAAGTATACTCCAATTTTTTATTTTATATTTTTTTTAAAGGAGGAAAAAACTCAAATCAAAATACCTATTTGGGATATCCTTGAAGATTGACGGTAGCCGAATATCGATCCTCCATGGCTTCTCTCCTTCCCCTCTTACAATACACCGAGTATTCATCCCTGTCTACCCCCACCACCTCCCTCTGCTCTTCCACCGGCATCTGTGCACCGGCGCTCCAAAAATTGATGGACGAAATCAAAATCTAAAGCCTTGTCGGTCTTTTCCTCTTCAACAGAGTTGCCAGAGACGAAATCGATACCTTGCCATCGTTGACGCCCTGTTAAGCCAGCTCAACGAGTTCTGTAGCCCAAGCCTCAACAGCGAAGTCAGAGATGACGACAACGCCGACGACGACAGCGAAGAAGAAGACAAAGAAGGCAAGTGATTTAGAGTTAGGGTTCTCTCGGGGGATGATGAGAAGACCGGCGAGTTGGAGATCGCACGGCATCACGGAGGCAATGCGAAACGTCGGCGTAGACAGAGCGACTACGATAGAGGGAGAGAAGAGAAGGGCATTTAGAGGGTGAGAGAGAGAGAGAGAGAGAGAGAGAGAGAGAGGCAGAAGACTTTTTTTGAAAATGGGTGTCTTGAGCTTTTTCTGAAGCTTCATAACAAAGAGCAGAAATGAGGGTTCTCACCGTTGGATGGACAGAGAGTAGCGAGCGTAACCGTTGGATCATCAAAAGACAAACGTCCCATCCAACCTATGTGAATTGTAATATAAATTTGAATCATGCCACGTGGGTTTGCTCTATGTATCATTTAGCTAGAAATTGCATGCCATAGGACTTAGGAGTTTATTTTCTTATTTTCTTTGATTTGGTGTTCTATATATATATATATGTTATGTATTTTTCTTATTTGATTTTGAATGTTCTCTCTTCAACTCAATTTTTTGTACTTACATGCATTTGAAAAATCTTATTAAGAACTAATGATGATTAGTAGAGGCCAGTTGAGCGAACGGAGTACCTAATACATTCCTCGATTCGTAACTTAGCCCCCGAACCCCTTTTCTCTTGTTAATATTTTAAATATCAATAGCTATTTTTGTTTTTCTTGGTTTTTTTCTCAAAAACTAAGTAGTGACTCTTTTTTCAACAAAAAATAATTTTTTTAAATTTGGTTTTCAAGGTGTGTTAAAATATTTTCTAAATATTTTTTGAATTTTCTTATTTTTTAACTCAAAAAAACTCAAAATTCCAGCGTCATAGTATTTTCTAGCAATTCTGCTGGGGACTGATTTACAAAATTAATTAAGAAGGCTAGACTTAAAAATATTATTGGTTCTTAATAAGAATTTCTCATTTGTATTCTCACGTACATGTGCATTGTTCTTAACCCCCTTGCTTGGTCGACTCGATACCCCGATCAATTTACCGTTTTGGGGCTATTAAAAAGGCAAGCAAGCCTTACTGGCTGCACACTTTCATAGGTGTGGTAAAAGAGTTCATGCGTGCCACTTGATCATGTCCCGCATGTGGGAGGTATATACTCGGCTCTATTCAAAAGGTACCTTGATTATGGACCAATACCGGTCGTTTCTGCATATAGTAGCTTTGAACCCTCCATTAATTGCTGCTAACCCAGTAGGATTATATGTTTTGTTAATTGGATATTTTGTTTGCTTTTGTTACATTTGTTTGTTCGAATTAGGCTAGTTCCTTTTTCTTTTGGGATTTGGCCCAGGTTTTCTGTTATCTCTTGTTGTTTAGGTTAATTTTTCTTTTAGATTCTTACTTGGGTTTTGTTCCTCGCCTTGTTTGGCTTTCATGTTGTTAGTTTTCTTCTCGGGGTCATGCCCTTATTTTGTTTCAAAGCCTTTAGGATATCTTTTCTCCCCCCTTTGGGTTCTTCTCGAGTTGTCGATTTTGTACCCCTATTTTTGTTTAGACTTGCTTTCTTCGAACCCTTGTCTAGGAGCTCATCTTTTTGACCCGAGTGAGCTAGATTTGTTTTCCCTACCAGAGTGCTGCCCGTTTATCCTTAGAATCTTAACCGGTCCTTTTGGCTTAGAACTATTTTTCTTGCTAGAGTGCTACCCGTTTATCTTTAGAATCTAAACCAGTTCCTTTGGTTTAGAACTACTTTTCTTGCCAGAGTGCTTCCCGTTTCTTCTTGTAGATTCTTTAAATAAACCTTCCCGCTAGAATTTTGTTGATCCCTTTCTTAGCTGTTATGGTCCTCGGGTGTTCAATTGTTATGCTGTCAGTATGGGCCTAGTAGGGGTATTATTTCAGTTTTAGTGATTATATCTGCTTATGGTCAGCTATTTTCGGTATCAGAGATGTTTGCTACCTGTCATCAGAATTCATTCCTGAGAAGCGTCTAATACTGCTAATTCTACTTTTGAGATCCAGGTTTTGCTTTAGATTTGGACAATTGAGCCCAAAAAGTCACTAATAAACACGTGTTTGGGCCAGATCAGCAATTGGGAGACTTTATAGAGTTTTATAACAGACAGCAGAGCAGTCTAAGATGGCAAAAATGAGGTGAATTTGACAGCCCTAGTGAGGGCGATTATTGACATATAGAGGGCCGTGGAGCAGCAAACTAGGCCCGTTTTCCATGTGTAAATGGATAGCTGGAGTATATGAACAAAAATGGTGAAGATTTTTGGGATGATAACTAGGGAGAAGACGCACCAAAGGTTGCTATGCCATCTCGAGTTTCCCACCCGGTCTTGGTAGAAGTGGAAAACACCGCTCAATCTAGGGAGTCTGTGCTGGCAGAAAAGATTAACCGCATGGAAAAGGTATTGAGAAAGGCAAAAAGGGTAGAAGAGTATATGTTGGATGTGGGGGGATTATACTTGTTCCCAGATGCTATGGTACTGAAAAAATTCAAAATACCATAAATGAAAAAGTTCGATGGAGCCGGCGATCGTCGAATTCATTTCAGGATGTACGTCGATACCCTCTCCCCCACGGGGATCGATGACCAATTAAAGGCTAAACTTTTCCATCACTCTCTTTCGGGGGAAGCTTAGAGGTGGTTCCTTTCCTTTGATGTTACTAAGACCAAAACATGGGAAGACCTAGCCACAGCATTCATCAGCCAGTACAATTACAACGTCTAGCTAGACGTAACCACTCGGGAGCTGAAGACCACTCGTTAGAAAAATCGGGAGTCGTTTGTGGACTTCGTGACCTGATGGAGAGGAAAAGTGGCCAAAATGACAAATCGACTAACTGAAAAAGAACATGTGAGGATTCTAGTCAAGAATCTCCAATCTCCTCTACAGCATTATCTGATCACACAGCTACTCTCCACATTTAAGCAGTTGTTTGATGCCAGGGTTTAGATAGAAGATGCAATCCAGTCTGGTGATATCAATGAAGCTGAGCCGAGCCAAAAGCTGAGAAGACCTTACCCATCCAACAACCAAAACCATCCTACCTCTTATACTAACCCTGCATCCCACTCTAACTAGGTGAATTTGCTAAATCCCCAATCAGATTGACCGAATTCTTCACCTTCATCACCTCCTCCCAAAAATAACTAGCCGTCACAGCTGAAAAAGCCAAGGAGAGTTTTTACTCTCCTTAATATCTTTTTGACCACGGCCATGAATCAACTTGTTGAGAAAGGACTGATAAAGCTTCTTGATCCAATGCCGCCCTTAACCATTTACTGCTATGCTGCGATCCCACCCAATATTGCTCATACCATTAGAGTCACGGACATCCAATCAACAACTGTCTGAAACTCCGCCATAACATTCGGGATCTCATTGACAATAGGTCATCCCCCCACCATGTGCACTGAATGTCATAGTTGGTTTTTAGATTTTTGTAATTTACATGGTTCAAGTCTCGAGTCAGAGTCTAGGTCTTAAAATTTTTTGTTTTGTTCTGATCAGTTAGATGTCGAGTCCGAAGGCACGTCTATTTGTGCACCATTTTCTTTTACTTTTGATTTTGTAATTCTTGCTCTATTTGATATCAATAAAATAAATGAAAATTCATATTATCCTACTTTGCTTAATTTATTTTGTACGCTTTCTGATTAATAAAAAGAGAAGAAGAAATACGTGCCTAACCAATAATTGAAGAAATTTTGTCAATAAATATGGGTAATGAAATTAACCCACAAAATGTGCAAATTGGTTCTTCTTTATTTTCAGTTGAACATGAATAATTAATAACTTTATTAAAAAAATTCAAAGATATTTTTGCACGATCATACGAGGATATGCCCGAAATTTATCCCGATATTGTCCAATACCATATCCCTTTGTATCATAATACTTAACTAGTCAAATAGAAATTGAGACAAATACAGCCAAAATGGGCTCTAAAAATCAAAGAAGAAGTCACGAACCAGATCAACGCTGGTTTCCTTATAGTAACCGAGTATTTGAAATGGGTGGCCAACATTGGTCCAGTTCTGAAGAAAGATGGATGCATCCGAGTCTGTGTGGATTTTTAGAATTTCAACAAGGCCAGCCCAAAGGACGACTTTTTACTATCGCATATTGACGCCTTGGTGGACAGTACAACGGGGCACGCCCTCATATCATTCATTGATGGTTTCTCTGGGTACAATCAAATTTTAATAAACGCTGAAGATAGAGAAAAGTTGACATTCACTACACCGTGGGCACCTACTACTATCGTGTGATGATAGGGGCAACCTAGCAATGGGATGCCACTACCTTATTGCATGATATGACGTAAAAAAATGTTAAGGTGTATGTGGATGACATGATTGCTAAGTCCAAAGATCAAGATGGCTATATCATAGTGCTGCAAAAATTATTTGAAAGGATTAAGAAGTATAAGATGTGGTTCAACCCGCAGAAGAATCGGATGGAAGAGCTTCCCTTATTCAATGAAAGAAGACTACAAACTCTATTCCACATATAAGGGTATCAAAAGAGGATAGCCAAAGCGTTCAGCAAAAAATGTCAAGACCCAAGTTTTAAGAGAATGTGACTTGGTTCTTAAGAAAATCAAAGCTCTTATTTTTTATCCAAAAGGAAAGTTTAAGCCAAATTGGGCCGGGCCATATCTGATTAAGACTATTATGAGCAGTGGTGCTATAATCATCATAGATCTAGATGGTAACACATTTTCACTCTAATCAACTTGAACCAACTCAAAAATTACTACCCTCAAGAGAAAATATAAATAAAAAGAAAAGGTCGCTGGGTTGAAAATCAAAAAGCGGCCCAGGAAAAAGTTAGAGCAACCCAAAAGGCCAAAAATCTGAAAGGGCAATCTTAGAAAAAGTTAGGGCATCATAAAAGGAGAGTGTTAATATCCGAGAGTAAACCGAGCTTGAACTACATCATGACTTGATTCCACTTTCTTGGGATACATAGGTAGCTTTGTTTAAGAAGTCTAGCCACCTTCTTTGTTTTAGCCATCTTTGCATTCGAGTAATGATCAGTGCAAATTTATCTTTAAGTTTTGATAATAAAGTCATTTAATTGCAAGAATTGAAATTTTTTAAATAATTGAGAACCTTTTTCAGATAAACGTGAGATTTTCATTATTTCAGCTGCGATCACAAGGTTTTGGAAATAAAGGGTGGGCATGCAAGTTTCAAACTCTAAATAAAGAAGAAAGCTACAAAATTCAGAAAGCAAAGAAAGTTCCTCAGCTCTTCCTTCTCTTTGCTACTTGTTATTCTCCTTCTTCTTTGTTTTTACTCTTTTTTTTCTAAATTTTCCACGTCTTGTACTCTTCGGGGAGCTCAGTGTGGGACAGCTTCTACATCTCCATTAGTGAATGAGATGGTTAAGCCTCTTGATACCATGCTAGAAATGGGGCCTAAAGAAGAGATAAATACTACGACCCCATACGCCGTGAAATATGATCTGACCTCGACCAAACTGCCTCGTGATCCAGCGTGGATAGTAGAAGGTGGACAGTCGTAGTCATAAAAGGGATCTACTACTAGGAGCATTGCTAAGTGATGTCTTACTCAGTCAGCAAAGAATGATACTGTCTCCAAGTTGCCTCAGTAGTGCATATCGAGTAAAAAGGACGATAGACAAAGGCAACGACGTTGTGCCCATTCAAAGTCAATTTCTACAAAAGATTTACCTTTTCTATTAGCTAGATATGAAAGAGAGAAAATATATAATAATCAAGAGAAACCAGTAAAATGAGAGATGAGTGGAAAAATAAAAAGAGATAGTGGAAAAAGAAGAGAAGAGCGATAAAATTTGAGAGAAATCAACAAAAGAAGAGAATAGCGGTAAAAATTGAGAAAAATTGGCAAAAGGAGAGAAGAGAAAAAAAATGAGAGATTTGAGTTTTAGTTGGAGAAGTAGAGGACTACCGGCAAAAAACATAGTTACACCCCAGTAGATAGCATCTTGACTTGTCAGGGTCTCAGCCAAAACTAGGGGCATGGAGTCCTTCCCTACCCTTATTTGCTCAGCAATGTCCACCAGAATAGTGCTAACCCCAATCGTTATAGGAAACCAGAAGGCACCGGGCAAGAAAACAGATGCACAAAACATAACGGCATTGCAATTAGAAGCTGAAATCACTAAGGGAACTGGTAAGGCAAAGTCTATGTCCAGTGAATCCCCATGGACGAAGAAAGAAACCTCCTGGCCAGTCTGACCATAAAGAAGCATGATCTACTTCTTCGCAAAGACGAACATGGAAGGTATTTCCACGAACACATGTAGGAAGAGATCAATAATGTCGGTGAACTCCTCTATAGTGGGGAATAACTCTTCAAAACCAAAGCAAAAAATATGAGCCCGTGGATCCTAAAATTTGTGTAGAAGCTCTTAACAATGGTTCGTTGATCCAAGCCCTAGTGCATTAGGCACCCTCTTTCAAATGCTAGTCATATTTAACGCGTTGTTTAGGTTCTAGGTTCGTAAGATGACCCTTAGGTTTTTTAAAACCTGGTGCGCCAGGAAAACTTTGCTAAAATCCTAGTCATATGCAAAGCATTGTCTAGACACCTTAAACCCTGATGAGCCAGGTAAATCTTTCAAACCCTAGTTCATAAGGCGTGTAGATCCTAAGTTCAGAAGGCATCTTAGGTTTTCTTCAAACCCTAGTCTATAAGGCGTTTAAGTCATATGTCCAAAAGGTGTCTAAGATTTTCTCCAAACCCTAGTCGATAAGGCGTCTAGGTCCTAAGTTCGGAAGGTATCTTAGGTTTTCTTAAAACCCTAGTACATAAGGCATCTAGATCCTAAGTCCGGAAGATAACTTACGTTTTCTCTAAACCCTAGTCTATAAGGCATCTAGGTCCTAAGTTCAGAAGGTGTCTTAGGTTTTCCAAAAACCCTAGTGTGAGGACCCGATACCTATTTATTTAGTACTTTCATATTT
Source organism: Heliamphora exappendiculata (assembly GCA_034768845.1). Lineage (NCBI taxonomy): Eukaryota > Viridiplantae > Streptophyta > Magnoliopsida > Ericales > Sarraceniaceae > Heliamphora > Heliamphora exappendiculata. Next base: position 3,479 of record JAOTRH010048928.1, on the reverse strand, counting down.
GAAGAGACCGAATAAAATTTGGGTGTGGATGCCACAAAACTTTGCTCGTTAACAGTTGGGAAAATAATAGGTGATAGTGAAATTGAGGTACATGGTGATGAACAATATTGATATGGTTATGTTAATGGATAATTCGAAAGAATATAATGTGAGCAAAATTGGAAGTTCGAGATGAGATTTGGGAAAATTCGCAGATGTTTGCTTCAGGGGTCACCGCTCGAGCGGTGGGTGGTCCACTCGAGCTAACTATCGGGAGAAGTTTAGAACATTCTTGAACATTGGACATATTTTAGGGGTTATATATATATATATAAATATATATATATATATATATATATATATAACCCATGTGTGAGAGAGAGAGACCACACGTTTCCCCTCTCCTCTTCCTTTGTTCTTCTTCTTCTCTAAACTCTAGAGAGAGAGACACACACATTCCACATTTAAACCTTAGCCCTCCATCACCTAAGTTGAAGATTGAAGCTAGATTGGGAGCACACAAGGGTAGAAATCAAGCTTTGGAGCAAGGAAGTGGAAGATAAAGCACTATGGAGGCAAGATCTTTCAACATCCAAACCCTATGAGGGAGAAATTGGAAGAATCTCAAGCTTTTGAGCAAATCCAAGGTAGGACATAGATTTTCTCATATGTTTGTGAAGATTTGGGTTGATATTTTGTTTCTATGCATAAAAATTGAGTTGATTCCGAGTTTGGTGGATAGATTAATAGGTTTGTGGGTGTATAGCGTTGGGTTTGATGAGAATGAAGTTTTGAGAAAGAATTAACCTTGATTTTGAGATATCATTACAGAAATGGGGTTTATAAGACATGAATCCTATGTTTTTGGGTTGAAAGTCAAGATTTGAAACATATTTGATGATGATTTAAGGGTATTTGACGATGATTGAAGGGTATTGGAGGTAGAAACTCAAAACAGGGCAAATCTGGGGTTTTCTCGGGTGACAGCGCGCTCGAACGGAGCCCTGTCCGCTCGAGCGCTCAACTGGCAGAGAGTTGGGCGCTCGAGCTCTCGACGTCCGCTCAAGCGGACTGACTGCGCATAGTCAACTTTGTTCGATCATTTCTCCCTCATCTGGACCCCGAATTGGGTCATTTTTGTACTCAAATCGAAGCCCCGAAAGTCCTCTTTCCAACAAGACTACTAAAAAAAATTCATTTTGTAGAAAATGTTATGATCAAAATAGTGAGTGTATGTCAAAATTTCAAAACTATTTTTCACCCGTTTTTAGCCGACTATTGTGGGAAAACATATTTTCATACATATTGGCCCTTTTTATTAAATTCCTAGTCCCTTGAGCTTGTGGCACATCTAATGATATATCTTGATTGAGTTGGGATACTTGTATTGGACCTACTGATTGAGTCTTCTTTACAATGAATGTGAATTTCGAATAGATATATGTATATATGCATGATTGGTGTATACTTTGTAAATAATGTACTCTTCTTGCTATCATCATTGTGTTATTGGTACTTGGTGATATTGAAGTAATGATGTGAACCATGAGAAATTATACAATGAAATTATTAACTTGAATTTAAAACCTATGGTTTAACGTGGGATTTGCATAATGAGGGGCTGCGGTCCTGCAGTGAAAGCCCGCGAAAGTTCATGAATTAAGTTGGGCTGGCGGCTCCATAATGAAAGACCGAAAACTTATGCAAGATAGGGACCACGTGCCCACGGGTTAGCCCCCGAAACGTGGTGTTGTGTCATGGTGAGTTATAGAGCTACCTATTAACCAATGGCTTTGCGTAGCCTATTGGGATAATAAGAAGGGGTTTCTATAAGCTGCACTCGATATCGGTCCATTAATTGTGATAAATTAATTGTAATACAGTTTTTGTGATAAACATGGTAATGAAAATGTGATTTGGTTTGTGTGAAAAATCGAGAAATGAGAATAAATGTGAAAGAAAGGAATATGTTGAAAAGAGGGTTAATGAATGAATAACTTGACGTGCATGGGTGTGTGTGAGGGAATAAATAACAAATTTATGGAACTTACTTTTTTTCCCGGTTGCACCCATCACACCTCACAAATCCTGCATTACATCTGAGTTAATCTATATCCTACGAGCTTAAGCTCAAGTACGACTGCTAAACCATTTTTTAGGTTTCGAGGAGAACTGATGATACTGAGATGATGGAGGCATTTTGGGAATGGGCTAGAAGATGGGTCTAGCATTTCTTTTCTTTATGCCATGTGTAAACATAAAGTTAAAGGATTTAATGTATTTGATCTCATTCTTATATTTTAGATAAGTTGGATGAGTGAAATAACATTTTATTTTGTAAATGATCTTGTGGGACTTAAAGCACTATTTAGAATTTGTTATGCCTCGGTGAAATAAAGATATAGTTGATCAAGAAAACATTTATTTTTTTTATAAGTTTTGAATTCAAATCTAAAGTAATATGGAAGTGTTAATGGATGACTTCTAGACGGGTCCCCGGGGTTCGGGGCATTACAAAATGGTATCAGAACTCTAGGTTCGAATACCTAGGAGCCGTGGGGAGTAACCATGACCATAGTAGGTGACCTGTTTGACGAGGTTAGGCACCACTACACGGCATGAGTTGTGTGCATGCATGGGTTTGCGATTGAATTATGTTGCGTGTATTATGTGTTTATATGACCATGGAGGGTTTAGTCTTGGGGTGATATGCCATGCCATTTGGCGTCCGATCAACTATTTTGGGGTTCAAAATAGAAAAGCATTTGGTCGACGTTCTTACTATGAGAAATCTGAATTAGTGGCCCGGATGGTGGCGTTGCTTTGGGGCTTTCTCTCGGTATGTGAATATGTGTTGATATGATGTGACTAGGTGTTGGGTAATGTGTGGCTTGGCTTTAAGAGGTTAGGTTGAGTTTAACCTAGTTGGGTATCATGATATCTTTGCTGTAGGGATTATGCCCGTGGGGCTAGGATGAGTTGTGATCTGGACAGTGGTATGAATGGTGGAATTACGATTCAATGGTCAGTGATTGTGGTGGGTGTAAGCTCGAGAGATGAGCAACGACTATTCGAAATATTTTATATCCATGTGAGTAGAGGGTGACCGTGGTTAGTTGTTCGCTATGTGTTGAGCTACTAGTAGTTTGACGGACAAGTATGGTAGGTTGTTTGGAAACCCTTGGAGGTTGTTAGTTATGGATGGATATGAGGCATGATTTTAGGCGTGTTGAGAATTATGTACGTCCTGAGCCATGATATGTCTTGAGTCGTGCTGTGTCATGAGCCGTGTACCCTGAGATTGGGTATGGACGGGAGCATGCTGGATGGGAACATAATGGACGGGAGCGTAATAATCTTCGGCCTAAAGTGTGTTAGAAAGTTTGTTCTTGGACACGTGGTTGGGAATGTCCCGTACCCTGGGAGGTGTTATTGGTAATCACCGTGGCATCTTGAGATTTTGAAGGTCGAATTGATGACCCTTGTATTTTGTGGCGTGA
>JAOTRH010048907.1:0-19528 GCA_034768845.1 Heliamphora exappendiculata | reverse complement strand
TTATTATTATTATTATCCGGTGTGTGTGGGTGTACGAGTGTAATTGTGTTCTCTAAGTTTATTATAAATAAGATGGCGCGCCTACCCATTAGGGTACGGTTTTCTTATTATTTTCTTCCTAATAACATTGACAAATATCATTAACCTTGTCAAATAAGATGGCGCGCCTACCCATTAGGGTACGGTTTTCTTATTATTTTCTTCCTAATAACATTGACAAATATCATTAACCTTGTCAAGGCAGGGAAGACTCGTCAATTTTGGATACAAGATGGGTTACTCATGACAACGGGTGGCAAAGTCTTCGTACCCAAGGTTGGCGGTTTGAGGAAGACACTCCTGGCCAAGTGTCACGACACCAAATGGGCAGGACATCCAGAGGGTGAACGAACCTTGGCTCCGTTAGAGTAAGGATATTATTGGCCCCACATGCGTGATGACGTTAAAGACTATGTTCGCACTTGCCTCACATGCCAACAGGATAAGTCAGAACATTCAAAGCAGGGCTGGTTGCTGGAACCCTTGCCTATTCCATCCCGGTCGTGGGAGAGTGTTTCTTTGGACTTCATCACCGGCATGTTTAAGGTGGGGGAGATCGGAACAATACTTTCAATTATTGATCGATTCTCCAAATATGCTATCTTTGTGCTAGCACCCAAGTATGTTTCAGTAGAGGAGATGGCCAGACTCTTCTTCAAATATATGGTCAAATACTGAGGGATGCCAAAGAGTATAGTCAGCGATCGAGACTCACGTTTCACAGGAGCTTTCTGGATGGAGCTTTTCAAGATTCTCGATTCACGACTCGATATGTCGTCGAGTTTTCACCCAGAGACAGATGGTCAGACAGAGCGATTTAACAGTATGTTGGAGGGGTACCTACGTCACTTTGTTAATACAAATCAACGCAACGGGGGTCAACTTCTAGACATCGCTCAACTATGCTTCAATGCTCAGCGAAGCACTTCTACAGGCAAAAGTGCTTTCGAGATAGTTACTGGCCAACAACCATTGCTACCCCACACAGTGGAGGGACCTTACACAGGAAAGTCACCAAGAGCCTTTCAGTTTGCCAAAGATTGGCAGAAAGATGTCGACATAGTTCGTGCCTATTTGAACAAAGCTACAAGTAAGATGAAAAAATATGCAGACAAACACAAACGGCCATTAGAATTCAAAGCGGGTGACCAAGTTCTTGTCAAGCTTTAAGCTGGACAACGAAGATTCTTACGGGGAAGAGATAAGAGACTTATTCGCAGGTATGAGGGACCGGTCACTATTGCCAAGAAGATTGGAAAGAGTGCCTACAAGATCGACCCTCCGTCTTGGATGAAGATCCACCTAGTCTTTCATGTCAGTCAACTTAAGCCTTATCATGTAGATATGGAAGATCTATCCCGCAATGAGCCAATCCGAGAATCTATTACGGCCAAGCTAAAGAAGAGAAGCCTTGAAGCCATGTGAACAGATCGCTTGACGACCTCTTCAAGGAAGACATTCAGAGAGTTCTTAATTAAATGGAGGGGACTTGGTGATGATGAAATCAGTTGGGAGGAGTTAGACTTGACGGCTTTTGCAGAGGAGATCCAAGCCTATGTAGCTCAGAAGTCACTGAGGACGGTGACTGTTCAAGTGGGGGAGAGTGTCACGGGCCGCCATCCAATGCCCCGTGATGCTTCAAGATAGCCCAGCGCGCACACACCCATGCGTAGCGCATTCAGCACGCCTTAGCGCGCATGCGCCCATGCGTAGCGCCCCAATGCCCATGCGCGCGCCCCTGCGCTGCACGCCTAAGCGCCTCAGCTAGCACGCGCCCATGCGCAGCACGCCCCAACCGGCACACACATGGTGCCACTTTCCAGTTTTTTTCTGTTTTCTTAGTGATAGGACAATAATTTGCCGCACATCATGTGGGTCTTTTTATTCTAGGATTTATGAGCTATTTTTCCATGTAAAGCTCATAATTTAATTATTTTTATTTTTATTTAATTCGGACTATTATGATTCCTCAAACATTTTGATGTTTTTTCCTGCCAGAATGGAGATGGTCCGAAATGCTATTATAGGGAGGGGTCAATACTTGAACTTACCTCCCTATCCGACATTGAGATTGCCCACGTCTAGGCCTTGCACTGTTGATCTGTTGTGCAACGACCTAGCTTTGTAATATTCATTTAATGATTAATAAAAGCTCGTTTTATTGCATTTGAATGCCCGTGTACTGTTGCTTGCAATTTCGCTTTCCGTTGCTTTCGTTTAGTTTTCTGTTGCTATAAGCCTTCGTCTGAAGGTTGATTGAGTTTGGCGGGCTTGCCCAACGAGACCCGACAAGCGCCACACGTGGTAGGTTGAGCACCGCTGTGACTCAGGCCTCACCTCGTGACACCATGGCACAGTATTCAGCTTCAGTAGTAGAACGAGTAATGACGGACTATTTTTTACTTTTACAAGAAATGAGGGAGTCACCAAGAAATACACAAAAGCCAGTAGTAGACTTGTGATCAGAGACATCACCAGCCCAATCAGCATCAGTATAAGCTCGAAGTGTCAATGGTAAAGATGAAGAAAAGAATAGGCTATGAGAAATAGTGCCACGAACATAACGCAGAATGCGAAGCAGAGCTGCCCAATGAGTGGAGTGTAGAGTAGAGACAAATTGACTCACCACATGTATGGCATACGCAATGTTATGACGAAGCATAGTGAGGTAGACCAGGCACCCAACCAGCTCGCGATAGATAGTGGGATCCTCCAGAGGAACACTATTAGAATGAGAGAATTTAGCATGCAACTTAATGGGAGTATCCACGACTTCATCATCAATGAGACTAGCACGGTGGAGCACCTCAGTTGCATATTTGGACTGAGAGAGGTGATAACCTGTGGGGGAAGAAGCAACCTCTATACCAAGAAAGTATCACAAAAGACCTAAATCTTTCATTTCAAAGACATGGAACAAATGCTGTTTCACTTCAGAAATAGCAGTTGAATCAGAACCAATGATGATCATATCATCCACGTATAATAACAATAACTAACCCAATAGAAGTGTGGCGGAGAAACAGTGTAGAATCATGAGAACTAAGAGTGAAACCAGTGTAGAATCATGAGAACTAAGAGTGAAACCAATTTGAGTAATCGTAGACTGGAAACGCTCATACCAAACATGAGGGGACTATTTCAAACCATAAAAGGGCACGTTGAAGACGACAAATAGTACTGGGAGGATGAGGGAGACCTGGAGGAGGGTGTATATAAACTTCCTCATTGAGATGCCCATTGAGAAATGCATTCTTGGCATCCAACTGGAAAAGAGGCCATTGACAAATGGCAGCAACATAGATCAAAGTAAGAACTGTAGTCATCTTAGCCACAGGTGCAAAAGTTTTCTCATAATCAATGCCATACTCCTGAGAAAATTCCTTAGCAACTAATATGGCTTTATAGCGCTCCAAAGAACCATCAGAATGAGTTTTAACTTTGTAAACCCACTTACATCCAATAAGGTTTTTATCGGTAAGCAGTGGAACCAAATCCCAAGTACGAGTCTTCTGAAGAGCAGTTAATTCTTCGTGCATGGCATTGATCCAGTTTGGATCAGTACAGGCTTCCTTATAGGACTGAATAGCAGATAAAAGGCACGATAAGAAGGTGAAAAGCAAGTCTTAGAAAAATTAAGTCTTGCCGGTGGCGTACGAGCACGCAAAGGATGGCGCCGTTCAGGGGGATTAGGATCCATAGAGACAAGTGGAACTGTGTCCGAACTAGTGGATATGTATTGAGAAGGGGGAGGTAGCCGACGAGAATAAACTAATGGAAGAGATGAAACAGAGGAAGGACGAGACTGAGAAGGAAGGTCAGAAACGTCAAGAGTATGAGTAAACTCATCAGAAGGCACATCATTCGGAAAAAGATTAATAAAAATTAGATCCTCTTTGGGAAGAGGGGCATATTTGGATAGTAGAGTAAAATACGAGAGGCGCTCAAGAAACACAACATGACGAGAGACGTAAAGGCGTTTAGAGACAGGATCATAACACCGATATATTTTTTGGTGAATACCATAACCCAAGAAGACATAAAGAGCAGAATGAGCACTAAGTTTATTCCGCTCTCTTTTGGAAAGATGAACAAAGCAAACTCAACCAAAAACACATAACAAAGAGTAATTGGGAGGGTGACCCATCAATTTTTCATAAAGAGAAATGCCAGAAAGAAGAGGCGTAGGCATGCGATTAAGAAGATACACTGCAGTAAGAACTACCTCGCCCCAAAAAGTGGCAGAGACAGATGATGAAAGAAGAAGGGAGCGAGCAGTGTCAAGAATGTGCCGATATTTTCTTTCAGCTTTACCATTTTGTGCAAGAGTGTCGAAACATGAAGATTGGTGAATAGTGTCAAATGCAGCTAAGAAGTCAATGAATTCAGCAAGAAAATATTCACCACCCAAATCAGAACAGAGGGTCTTGATAGTTATAGAAAATTGGATGTGAACCATGGAATGAAATGTGCGATAAAGACGAAAAAAAATATGATTTGTGAGACATCAAATACACCCAACAAAACCGACTATAATCATCAACGAAAGAAACATAATACACTGACCCGCCTTTTGTTGCAATGGGAAAAGGACCCCGCACATCAGTATGAACAAGGGAGAAAGGAGATGTAGAGAGCGAAGTACTATTAGGAAAGGGTAGAGTTGACATTTTTGCCAGTTTACAACTACTGCATTCAGAAATGTCACTTTACCCAAGCAATCAAACTTAACTAACTGTTTTAGGCGGTCACTAGACAGATGACCTAACTGAGAATGCCAAAGGTAAAAAGGAGAAGAGTGCTGATCTAAAGAAAAAGAAGATAAAGCCGTAGAGAAAGAAACTAAAGGGAGATGCAAACCTTCCAACACATATAAATCGCCAATCCTACGCCCGGTCCCAACCTGTGTTTGGGATGTTCGATCCTGAACAACACAACCAAAGAAAGAAAACACGTCAAAACCAAAGTCAGACTGACTAATAGATAATAAACTAATAGTTAACAGGGGAACATAAAAGACATGAGGTATAGATAAACAAGTGGACGAAGAAGGAATAACAAAACCAATAGAAACAACCTGCATAGAAGCACCATTGGCAGTAGAAATAGAAATTGGAGAAGTGGGGGAAATACAATGACTAAGACTGGACAAGTCAGGTGTTATATGATGAGAAGAATCGAAATCAAATATCCAAGTAATGGAGGAAATACTAGTGAGATAAGAACTATTCAAACCTGAAGAGAACGTAGGCATAGCAAATGCATGAGATTAGAGTCCAAATGGTTCCTGCATGGTCTGTGGTCTGAAACTGCTCAAACAGAGAATGCACTAAGGAGATTGAAGCACCACTGAAGGGCGAGAAAACCCAAATCACATGCCATAATGCGTATCTAAATTCTCGAGTCAAGAGAAACTCATGCCCATTGTGAAGAATTTCCATGCAATCTGATACTATAGCTTTCAATTTTTTTCGTCAGCTAAAGCACGAAAAGCAAAATCTAATAGTGCCAAAGCTAATTCGAAAGCTAATTCCAAATAGCACCCAAAAATAAGAACTAGAAGCCAAATAGTGCTAAGAGAGAACCAGAAGCCAAACAAAAGTAAGAACAAGGAGCCAAATAGTGCCAATAGTTGAACCAGTAGCCAAATAATACCAAGAAACCACAAACCAATATCGCCAAACAGTACCAAACGGAAATCACAAACTAATATCGCTGTTGGTGAGGTCGCCGGAGTACTGGAGGAGGTCTGGCAAGGTTGCCGGTGCTAGTAAAGGGGTCCGACGAAGTCACTGGCAATCAAGGAGTCTCGGTTGAGGATTTTTGAGGCCAAAGGGTTTTCGATCTATAGGTCTTGAGTGTCGGCGATGATGATCGGAGAAGAGGAAGGACCCGATGAAGTCATTAGTGCTGGTTTTAGTGGCAGAAGCCTTCGGCTAGGGTTTTCACAACTTGAGGAAGAGTAGATCTAGGGTAAGGAGAGGGAATGACAGCGCAGAGGATAAACAACGGTTAGGGTTTTCCTGGTTTGCGAAGGATGAGGACGACAGTGCAGGAAGACTGCGTACTAGGGTTTTGAAGGTCAAGAGGGAATGTGACGATGACGTAGGGACTGCGATCTAGGGTTTCGGTGTCATGACCCATTTTCATATATGGCGCCCGTGACTGACCAGTGAGTCAGAACCCACCAAAAGTCTCTTTCTTTCTTTATTTTCCATTCTTATTTTGAATTTCGCCGGCTAATTTTTTTTTAAAAATAAACTCATTCAAATCGTCTAAATTTTAAAGCAAAGTAACTTCTTTATTGAAAAGTAATCATTTCTATTGAACACTCCCAGTAAATTATTTCAAAAACATCCAGAGCTTCTAACAGTGCGAGCAACATTCAAAGATTATAACTAGAGACAGGAATGAAAATGCAACAAGTACAGAAACACAAAACCATGAATTTAACTTTCTTTTTCGGCTACCACTTTCTTCTTTCCATCATGCGTTACCTGAAATTTTGTCAACGTCCATTAGCATTGCTAATGTGAATTCAATGATATCTAAATTATTAACTATTTCATAATGTCTGAATAATATATTTCAACATCTAATTTTCAGGTATTAAAACCATTTTCAGTTTTAAGACGTCAATTGTAATTATAATCAGTTTTAAGGCGTCAACTGTAACCGTGATTGTTCTCGATTTTAAGGCGTCAACCGCAGCTATAATCAGTTTTAAAGCGTCAACTGTAACTGTGATAAGTTTTAAAGCGTCAATTGTAACCATAATTGTTCTCGATTTTAAAGCGTCAACCGTAACCATAATAGTATAACATATCAAGTATTCACGTGAAATAAAGACTAATTTAGATATCAAATACGCACTTGGTCTAGCAGAATTCGATTCAATTATTTGATGTGAAAAGATCCTAATCTACATGTTACGTAAAAAGGAGAGTTTCAGTTATTATCTTATTTTCTTAAAACTTATTATTTTTCTTAAGAAAATAATTTCTAACTAAATTTTTATTATAAAATCTTTTCATTTACTTTAAATGTTTATTTTTAAGTTCTTATGAAATTTAACATTCTAGTCAACATTTAAAATATTTATTAGAAAATAACTTCTAAATTTAAACGTTTAAAATATTCCATTTTCTCAAGATAATATAAAATTATATACGTATTACCCTTTTTATACTCAAAATATTTATTTTATATCAAATAATAGAATATTCTTAAATTAACTAATTATTTAATTAAATATTCATTAGTTGCCAAAATACGGAACTTCTTTGTTAAAATATTAAATCCCTTTAATTTAAAAGTCTTATATATATATATAATTAAACTTATATAATCTTTGATAAAAATTTTGTAGTTTGAATCCCTTTAAAATAAAAATTTAACTATCATTTTTATTTAATTATAATCCAAACTTATTAAAAGCTAAAATCATAGGAAAAAAAAAATTGTTATTTAAAATATTCAAGCTTATATCTTTAGAATTTGATTGGTATAAAAACTACTAATTAAATCCCATAACACATAATTTTTAATATAACTCTTTAGTTTTATTCTCTCTGTCTCTCTCTCTCTCTCTCTCTCTATATATATATATATATATATATTAGTTTTATTCTATATATATTTTTTATTTAAAAAAAACAAACAATAAAATAAAAAAAATACCCAAACATGGCCCATTGCAAACCCATAACATAGGAACAAAACAACCAGTGCACGCACAGGCCACGCGCACCAGTGTTTACGTCGGGTTTTTCGGTTTGTTGAGTTAACTTTGAGACACTCGCCCGGACAACATGGATGTCGGATTTAACAGCCGTTCGCGGCTATGCCTAGGCGGCTATGAGATGAATCTAACCAAACTTACGGCGGTCTAAACGGAGGTCCGAGGTGATGGCTGTGATGGTCTAAAGTTAGGCCAAAAAATTATTTTTTTAACAAAAATTCTTAAAATGATTACTTTCTTGTTCGGGTTCGCTAGAGCAGTTTACTGGTGATCAGCGCCGTTCTCTAGCGACGTTAGAGTGCCAAGAGGGTGGAAGTCACTGGTGGCAGTGGGTGGTGGCCGTGCAGAGTGGCGGTGGTATGCATACACCTAGCAGTGGGTGTATGCATGTGTGGTGCGATGGTTGGTTGGGTGGCTCGGGTGGTCTCGGAAGTGGTGTGTGGTGGTTCTGGTGATGGTGGGTGGTGGTCTCGGTGGTTGGTTGGTGGCTTGGATAGTGGTGGTAGCCACCACTGAAAGGAAGAGAGAGAGAGAGTTACCGGAAGAGAGAGAGATAGAGAGAAGAAGGTGGCCGGCGGCCGCGTGGGGTGGCGACGGGGTTGCTAGCGACGATGGACGGCATAAGCAGCAGCGCCGAAGGTGGCTGGCAGTGTGGAGTGTGGTGCGCCGGGGGAAAAAACGGCGCTACTCTTTTTTTCTCTCTTTTCTTTTCTTTCTTTAATTCTCTCCTGATCTCTCACCACACTCATCTCCTAATCCTCAGAAACCCACCTAATACATATATTTATACATTGAAGGCGTGGCTGGGGTTTTTAATCCTAATTTAAACCACCAGTTACATGATATCTCTGTTAATTTCATTAATTCACAATTAAACTAGTATTATAACTATAATTAAATAATTATAATACCAGTATTAAATAATTATAGTTCATTCATGTTGTACAATTCAGGATGACGAATTTCTAAATCTTTTCGGTTATGGTGTTTAATACGCTATTTGGACAACATATGAGTGGTCTTGCATACTATGTGTTTTTGTTAAAAAAATTTTGTCTCTAAATCATTTTGAAAAAAAAATAAAAATAAAAATTCATTTTAATATAAAGATATAAATTTATGTTGCAAACCTTATGGCATAGAAAGGTTTTATAGAGTTTTTTTGTTCACGTTTATATGGTGTGACTTATGAGATTCTATTATAGGACCATACTAAAAGTCCAGGGGACACGCCCTTTACGGAGGCGACTCTGGTCGCTAGAAAAAAGATCCGACTTTGCATTCGTGGTGACTCTAGTGCTCAATGGTTTAAGAGACAGTCCGGGTATTGTTCGGCGACCTTAACCGGATCGTCTTAAAAAAAAGACTCGGACGCTAACTCGTGGTGACTATAAACTCGATGTTGGTCCAACGGATCAAGGATGCTTGAGCTTAATTATATTCGGCGTTGATTATCATCTTATTTTGGTTCCCACCAGTTATGTATGATCATGTTGTTATCACACACCGGCTATTGATTATTGGCTTTAAATTGAGTTAATTATTTGCATGAATTTAACGAAAGAAAAGGACTTTTGTATCATGTGATTTACAATTCATTATATGCCATGATTATATTTCAGTTATATATATTTTGAACGTTTCATTTTTCAAACTGTATTTTACTATGTATGCTTACTATTCACCGAGTTGTCGGCTGATGTTGTTGTTAACATTTTTAGGTGATTAACGGGATGTCCAGTGGTGAACTATGTGGTATTCGGGGACCCAGTTTTAATGATCTCTTAGAAATCTTTATTTATTTATTTATATTGTTTTGGTTCAGCATTTTTTTCTTCGTTTGGCTAATGATTATACTAGATTTTCATTAAGGATAGTGGACTGTTTGTGACTCACAAAACTCTCAGTTCAAGTTAATTTTATTTAATAACGTATGTTAGCATGCTATCTATATTTCTGGTGAATTATTGTGTTCTCCGAATTTTTGGGGCTTATGGGCCAAGGCCAATAATTCACGGCCGGTCATGCCCGCTCATTTGGGATGTGACAACCTGTGTGTAAAGTTGTTGGTAATACTCACCAACAGACAGTTGAACATATCACCAATGGATTCACAGATTTTTTTAAAGGATGGTTGGATAATTATCTAACTGAAAGCTAGAAAATTGAAATTTTTCATGCCGTTAAACCTGAACCTGGAACAAATGGCCAAATGCAAGATGCTATTTTTACGTTGGTAGAAATCATCTTAGTTCACTTTATTGGCACTTATCCGTAACGATATGAGAGGAGTCGAGAACTTCTCCAAAACCTCAGATGTTCTTCCTTAACTCATTTTAGATGGTATAAGAATGTATTCTTCACTCGCATTATGCAACGCAAAGATGCAAATGTTGAACATTGGAAGGCCAAATTCATTGATGGCTTACCTACCTTATTTTTCGAGAAAGTTCGACAAAAACTGAAAGACCAAGGTGATGGCCATTCCATACAGTATGACTAATATACTTATGGTCATATCATCAATGTCTATACCTAAGTGGGTCTTGCTATTTGTAATGGTATTAAATTACAATACCTTATGAAAAATAGAACATCACTAGTAAACGAGAAATTGGTGCATTTTGTCAACAATTTGCTTATGATTTACCTGTGCACTATTCAAAAAGAAGCAAACATCAACATTCTTCTCATCTAGAAAATATAAACGAAAAAAGAAATATACTTCTAAGTCTAAAGCTAAAATTATTTCAAAAAGAAAATATATAAAAAAAATATCAGAAAAGAGAAAATCTAGATCTGATACTTGTTGTTACAAATGTCGTAAAATTGACCACTATGCTAACAGATGTTGTAACAAGAAGAAGTTAAATGAACTTCAAGATGAAGGCTTAAGGTTATAATTAAGTAAATTATTACCTAATAGTAATTCTGAATCTGAATCTGAATCATCTCCTAAAGAGGATATTATTTCTACTTCTTCTTCTGAACCATCATCTATGAAATCCAGAATTAACTGTAAAGGTAATTATTCTATGAATGAACTTACAGAAAAAGGTTCTAGTAATTGCTGGAAAGTCATTTGTGAAATGAATGGTTTAAATGTTCTTACTAGTAGCTAAAGGTAATTGTTCTATGAATGGTTTAAATGTTCTTACTAGTCAATTAAATTCTTTGTTGAGGGATCTTTGCTAACTTACACTATAGCCGTGTAACTCACCTAGTTCAGAATTTCAGAGAGGAACAAGGGTTAGAGCTTTAAGCTCCAACAATGGCGAAATATTGGAGAAGAAGATGATTCGGCGTTGGCGGGTTGGGGAGAGACATTGATGGTGTTTTTTCTTTCGATTTCAGATATGAATGAGGACAAATGGTTGATCAATCCATGGATCTTAAAGAAAAACAAAATGAAACCGAAAAAAAGGGGTAACAGGCGTAGCGGGCAGAGGGACCTTTGGGTCTCTCTATTGAATGTAGTTTCTTATTTATTTCTTTTCTTTTTTTTTGCTTTTATTTTGCTCAAAGATAGATAGCTTATCTCATCTCCCTCAATTAAATTTCCAAAACTCATAAAACATTGTTAAATTTTCTAATATCCCCGAATTTTAGTATTATTCCCTCATGCTAAAATAATTAACTAGTTAATAAAAAAAACATATCGGGTCTCCACACACTAGCTGCAGTTAATGATTGTGTAGTTTTTTCAAACTATTGTATTGGTACAATACTTTCTTGTATACAATTCATATAAGTTCCACTATCGACTAAAATAATAGCATTTTTAATAGTATATTATTTATTAATCATAAGATTAATTTGAATATACAATTTTTGACGAGTAACCTTTTGGAGAAGGTTAATAATGAGAGATAACTTTTCAAAATTGTTAAGGGACTCAATTTCCTTATTATGGTTATCTTCCTGGTGTATGAAATTATTACTTTCAAGATCAGAGAGTCTTGTTTTAATAGTAATAATATCAATTTAATATTGTTGATTAAACAATTTTAATTTGTTTTTAGAAATTTTATTTTTTTGTTTAAATCATGGATAGTTATGAATTTATCATAATTTTCATCCATTCGATTTAATACTACTTGTAGACTATAACTTCGATTAGGAGTAGTGACAACATTATCAAGTTTTAATGATGTTGGAGTCTGAGTTAACAAAAATTTAAGAAATTTTCGTTTAGTAGTATGATCTTGGATATGTTCTAAAACATCAAGTATATCTTGTTGATTGTTAGTAAGAACATTCAAACTATTTAATTCACAAATAGCTTTTTAGTATTTATTAGAATCTTTTTATTTAATAAGTTTATTCATAAAATATTTACCTTTATAGTTAGATATGTTTTTTTATAGATGATGGTTCAGATGAAGAAGAAGAATTGATATCTCCAGTCGAATATTCGGATTCAAACTCAGAAATACTATTAAGTAATAATTTACTTAATTACAATCGTAAGCCTTCATCTTGAAACTCATTTAACTATTTATTAATTGAACATCTGTTGGTATAGTGATCAATATTGCCACATTTGTAACAACGAGTATTAGATTTAGATTTTCGTTTGTCTGATGATGCTTTTTTATGATATTTCTAATATTTTTCTCTAAAGGAAATTTTAGGTTTAGATTTAGAATTATATTTCTTTTTACGTTTATACGTCTTAGATTTATCTTCAAGATGAGAAAAATATTTATGTTTTATTCTCTTAGGATAATAAACAAGGAGATCATAAGCAAATTATTGGCAAAATGGTCAAATTTTCTGTTTACTGGTGATGTTCTATTTTTTTAGAAGGTATTGAAATTTTATATCATTATAAATATCAAGACCCACTTGAGTACAAACACTAATGATATGTCTACAAGTATATTGGTTATATGGTTTGGAATGGCTATCATATTGGTGTTTAAGTTTTTGACGAACTTTTTCGTCAAATAAAGTTAGTAAGCCATCAATAAGTTTGTCTTTTCAATGTTCAGTTTTAGTATTTTTTCTTTACATAATGCGTGTTAAGAAAACATTCTTATACAATCTAAAATGAGTTAAAGATGAACATCGAAGGTTCCGGAGAAGTTCTCTAGACCTTTCATGTCTCTATGGATGGGATAAAATATGCCAAGATGTTTTGTACTAACGTAAAAACAGCATCTTGTACAATTTGACTTTCTTGCAGAACTTGTCCTTGAATAACGGTTGTTGTGCTAGGTTCAGTTTTGATAGCATGAAAAACTTTATATTTCTGTTCATCAATTAGACAGTTATCAAACCAACCTTTTAAAAAACTTGTGAAACCATTGGTTATGTGTTCATCAGTGATTTGTTAGTCTGTATTACCAACAACTCTACACACACAAGTATACATCATCATTTTATGAAGAAGTTTAAAATTTTGATATTCAGATAAGCCATCTATATTCTATTCATAAACGGTCTTTCCATTATACGAATTTTGTGTTTTAAAAAAATCTTCTTCCCATAACAAATTCGTAGATATAGGATGCTGATAATAATGTTTACTAGTAGTGCTAGAAGATTCATACTCAATCTTATTTATATGGGGAGTAAACATAGATTGAATGCCTTCAATCTGAGTTAGAGTGTTATCTTGCTCAAAATCTAATTTAGAAGAAGAATCAAAAGATGTAGATTGATCTAAAGTATTAATCTGTTTTTCAGGTTCTTTTATTTTTAAATATCCTAATTTTGATATTAATATTTTAACAAATTCATTATCCCTTTTTTTAACTAGATAATTTAAATCCAAGAACATGGCATGATGGCTGTAAAGAAGTCTGTTCGTCACCTTTAAAGGGTTTAACAATATAACAAGAATGAATTAAAACTTCATCTACATTTTCTTCTATACGATTAAGTTGATTACTAATTGTTTGAAGATTTAAATTAATAAAATTTAATTGTTTCATTTAGGTTTTTGCAACAGTGAAAATGTTGTTGTCATCCAAAGAAACATATGGACTTGCTTCCAAAGTTTTGGGACTGAAAGTAATACGGATAGCCTCAGTGGGTAGATGAACTGAGATCACATAAGTGCTATCAAATTTAGTCCAAACCTTTTTATAATCGGAAATAATAGCAATATGAAACTCATTTTAAGACCATTGATCAAATCATTCTCTAAAGAAAATAGTTTTATGCTGTTGTTCAAGATCTTTATAGAAAGCATTTTGTATAATGTTTTTTTGATCTTTATTATAGGTAGAGAAAAATCAATTCCTAAAATCAGTGTGGGTTAGGTTATGAAATTCTTTATTGATGATTTTTCGAAAAAAAGAGTTTAGTGTAATGCCCATAATAATGCCCATAAAAATTACATATGAAAACTCATTTCTGAGACAGTTGGTGATGTATGTTGAAGTACATCTTCAGATGGTGATTGCTTAGACATCTGTCAGAATTTATTGCTAAGACATCTTAAGACCTGTTAAAACAGACTCAGATGTAGATTTAGATTTCTGACTTAAGTCCACTATGGTAGTCATCTCATCAGGTAATTCTGATATAATAGATTCATAATTTGAAAGTCGACTAGACTGTGGATATGAAATACAGTAACTAGGAGGTCTTCTGAAAGACGTACTTCTAGTTAAAAGATTACTTGGACCTATAAAGGAGATTTCAATGTCGCCTAAAGTATTTTGGACAATTTTATCAACATTATTGTCCAAAAATGGTCGAGCCATTACTGCTCTAGGGATAGTCCACTTTATGAAAAACTTGATTTCATCCAAGTGGATTAAACGATGTCTCATAATTTATATGGTTAAAAAATTACTTTCAATCACAGTGATTTTGCTAGGGTCACTGCGTAAAACAGCATTTAGACATCAAGTATTCATTACTTTATAATGTATATGGTAAATAACATTTATGATTTCTGATCCGAGAAGAAAATCATAATTATGCGTTTATAAATTTAAAGTTACGGCATCAAAAAGATTTGTATCTAATAACGATAAATTTAAATTTGGATAAACATTAAAATAGACTGGTCCATAACATAGACTAATCCGTGTAACGCCCATAAAAGATGAAACAAAATTATTACATCTACTATCTATTACGGTTGCATTAATACTACTATTAACTCCTAAAAAGGTTAAAGGCTTAAGGGCTATTTGAATTAAACCAACATATAAATATTGATATTTATGCAAATAGGCTTGTATGTTTCTTAAATTAATAAGTTGAATAGTTATTCTTGATTATCAAAGCAGATAGATTATTCAAATATTTTTACAACTTTTTGACTTTTAAAGTCAAATAGGTCTACCTTGTAAATCAATTTTGATTCTACAGAAGGTATAGTCTATTTATTAAGTTGGCGAGTCTGCGAAAACTCAACGGTTTTAGCAATTTTTACAAATTTATTTGACTCAAAGTGAGAAAACATAATGCATGAAAATATACTTATATATTAAAAGTATTATTTTTTCTCGTACTTTTTTGATAGATAGTAACTAGGTTAAGATACATATAATTGTGTTTTGATTATACATCTGTCACCGATTTATAGGTATTCTTGGTTTGTCTAATTATCTCGATAAATGGGCCTTACAACCTAACCAAATGCGACTTAGATGACACCCCATAATTAAACCACAACTATAAATATCATAACTCAATGGTACTATATAATTAAAAAGTATTTAAAAATGCCAATAATTATATTATATAAGTATATAGATACTTAGCAGGTATTTAGTATCATAGCCAAATATATATATAGTCTTGGCATTTTTGTTTTTTGGCTTAAAATGTCAAAAACTTAAGGTCGTCCATTTAGTAAAAAAATAAAAAAAATTAAAATATCAAAAAATTAAATTAAAATACAAACTTACAAAATATTCTATTTAAACTTTTACTACTTTTAAAATATAATAATACGTCTTATTTATAATCTATTTACTAATGCTACTAACTAAATATAATTGTTAATATCAAATATATAGAAGGATAAAATTATTTATTTTGAATAAAAACTAAAAAAATTAACTTTTTACCTAAATAATCAATTTTCAAAAAATTAGCTTAGAAACTAAGTTACTAAATAACATATTTGAACCCAATTTAATTCTTAACTAAAAACGCATAAAAAATAAAAACATTAGCTTTTAAGCTAGTTGTAGCCAAACTCTTTTATATTTTTTTCTCACTCACTCTCTTTCTATAATGGCAAATTCACTGATCTATTGAGACGGTGTTTGAAAATACTATTGCTAGTGGTTTATAGATTATAGTTTGTAGTAAAAATTGTTAATATTTGATAAAAATTAAAATTTGTAACTGAAATAGAATAAAAAGTAATTAAAAATTATAATAGAAGTTGTGAGTTTTTTAAAAAGATTGTAAACTATAACTAAAATTAGTAGTAAGAAACTAAAAATTAGTAGCAGAAGCAATGCAAACACCCCTGAGTCTTTTTTATTTTTTATTTAATTTATTTTTTTATACATTTTATTTTGGCCTAAACTTAAATTAAAAAATGCTAAAAATAAAATTAAAAACAAAAACAAAAAACGATGACGTTATTTTTAAAATACTGAATATAAAGGAATTATGGAGGTGAATGTGTAATACAAGCTATAGGTTTTTTTGGGACGAAAGTCTATTATTAATATTCATGAGTTATTTATTTATTTTTGTTTATTTAGACTACCTTATAGCATTTACCAACGATACCCAACATTTTTCTTTTCAAAATCTCTGTATTCTCACTCTCCGTTCCCTCTTCTGAAATCTTAATTATAAAATATAGCATTTAATTTATTTTTCTTTTTATTCAACTTTTCTCTTACAATAAATTGAAGATTGTATATGCATTGGGTGGGCCACGAAAGCTAGTACGTCTAATTAGTTTAAATTAATTAATGTGTGCTCACATTTTTTAAAAATGTGTCCTCTATCTTTTGATATAGTTTGACAAAAAAAAAACAGTTAGAAATTAATTAATGTTTAGATCCTGCCATCAGAATCTTATTAAAATAATGGTTTTGAAAACTTTATGTTTCGGCCACCTTTGAGCCAATTTTAATGTAAGACCCATACACAGGTGAAGATGGGTCGAAATGGTGTTGTATTCACCACTGGAAGTGCATGAAGAACATGTATTTAGTTGACCAAAATTATTGAGTATTGAATGAAAAAATAACTTTCAAAATCATATAGTTAAATGTGTTAATTTGAAGAAAACAAATCTTGTCCCACATTAAAAGTTCACAAAGAACTTGGTGCATATATATAAGGCAACATTGGACTTAGGAGAGAGTTTTTTGGAGGTACCCAGCTTTGTACACGAAAATCATATATGCTAAAGCCAAACCCAAACACACGGGGGTCGTTGTCCGACTGTGTCGAGTTGGGTAAGATCTTATCTTTTTGAAAAAAATCTATTTAATTAAATAAAATTTTAATTTATATAAATATTTTTTATTTAAATAAAAAATAAGTCCATTGTTACTGTTATAAAATTTGAACCAAATAGGTACGACTGTTTGCTTATTACGAACCGATTCGATTCACACCGATTCAGCACTGTCCAAATAAGTGTTGCTTCAACTATAAACAAACCCCCTCAAGATCCTTCCTTTTTCACTTAATTTTCTTCTACCGTCTATTCTGTATTTGTCAGAAAGAGAGAGTCAGAGCACTGTTTGATTCGTAGAGCAAGTAGATTAATTGTAGTGTTTCTTCTTTAAGCGAGAGACTAAGTAATTTTAGGAGACAGACGTCTGAACTTGTAAACACCACAACAAAGTGCCAATCTGCTTTAAGGAGAAATTGTGAAACACTTACTTTAGTCAATTTTTCTCATTATTTTCTCATCCGAAGTTTTATAAGTTTTGTTTCAGTTCATATATTATTTTTCTTTATTTTCCTTCAATTTCTACATAATCAGTATTTCATCTTTTTCTTTATATCTTGCCTATCTTGTTCTCTTGTTTTCTGTTTAAGTTTTACAATTTCAGTACAACATTTTTATAACAAATCTCCCTTTTTAAAAAGTAATTATTCGGTACTTCTAAAATTTTACATGACAAGTTCACACGGTGCTTATTCAATATGATAACGACAAATTTTACATTAAAAATATGATGATTTACCTTTGTTGTGTAGTTATGAGCTAAAAAAAAAAAATGTCTACATTATGTAAGTTGCGATCATTTATTTATCGAGAGTACCACGCGGCATCACCTACATAATACTCCGAGAGTATTTAATAATTTTTTCTTTTTAAAAAAATACATTCTCTCTCCTATTAACACATTTTGAAAAGTGTAGCTTAAATTAAGCTTAAATCCTACAATTAAAAGCTCATATTTTTAAAGAAAGATTGTGACTCCCTAGATTTTAGTAATGTCTAAAGCGACAGAAAAAACTATATTTGAAAAAAACTAAAGAAAAATTATCCGGTCATATATTAAGAACAAAAAGTAATGCAAGAGTTTAATATTACATTGCAAAGAAATAATAATACAAGTCCATGACGTTCTACATAAAACTAGAAAAAACAACAGAAGTTTGCAAATGGACCAAGTGAGGTACGGATCCACTTCATCCGTTTTAAGATCCTCAATTAAGTTCTCAATATCTTCATAACTTGGCTTTAAATACCACAATTAAGTTACAAACTCCAATAAAAATAAAATAAAAAACAAGAACTCTAATACATACAATATGTACGTATCATGGCATAGTACACAAAAATAAGCGAGATTATTTACACACAAAAAAACGTGATTAAAAATAAAATTAGTGTGATTGTTAAAACTAAATCATCACAGTCTTACATTATTAACCATATTTTTTGTGCGTGATAAAAATCAAAAAGTGTGATTAAACATATCACAAAGCGTGATTAAAAACAACCCAAAGCGTGAATACAAATGAAATTAGTGTGATTGTTAAGTCGATTTTGCATTACCGATCACACTTTTTGTACGTGATAAAAATTGAAAAAGTGTGATAAAAAATGTGATTAAAAATAACCATTGCGCATCAGCGCGCACCTAATGTTATTTCGAGTCTTCTTTCACTTATGATAACCCTATCAACTAATACAATTCCTGACTCACCAATTCTAGCTAGTTTCAAATATAAGTTTCTACAAATTTAGTTCTATCATATCCACAAAGCATAAACGTAAAATATAAAAGCCAATTATAAAAGAGCATTTCCGACAGAATGAACTCCAAGTTCCAAACACAAGACAACAAAATAAATTACAATGACTGTAATGAAAGAATTCATTAAATTTTAAAAAAAATATATTCATATAACGCTCAATAATCTTTTGATCAATTGTACCAAATTAAAAAAATATCTAATAATTTAAAATTTGTCACAATACAAACTAAGAGAATTCTTGCTAAAGAAAAGAGCAACAATTCCAACAACTTCATTATTTGTTGAAGAAGTACTTCACATAATTTCATCAAAAAGACCTACATGCAAAAGAAGCATTTGACCCAATATTAAATCATCATCAAAGAAACCTACATAAGATGTAATTTTTTCTATATCATTTTTTCCTGTTGGGTAGTTGTGGGTGTTATCATTCCTTTTTTATTTTTTGTATCAACAAAAAAAAAACTCTAAAATTTTGAAAACATTTGACAAATTCTATATAATCTCAAACATGCTTAATTTTTTTTATATTTTTACTGTTAACAATAACTTTATTTTCCTAAACTCTAGTCAAAAGTAAATCCCAAA
>JAOTRH010048896.1:0-19528 GCA_034768845.1 Heliamphora exappendiculata | reverse complement strand
AAAGTTATTTTATAAAATTTTACCTTTATTTATTGTGTTAAAATTTTATTTTTTATTAAAACTTTTTAAAATGAACTAACACATTATAGTAATCATGAAAAAATATGTAAAAGAACGGAATTTAAAAGAGTCCAGTAAGCAACCCTTGCATATAAAATATACAAATTTTAGTAAAACCTTATAAATTCGTTAATTTATTTTAGTTTTATTTTTATTAATATCTTATTAAAACTCATAATGTAGGAAAAATATAATTTTAAGTAAAAACTTTGGTCAAATTATTCTATAATTTAATCTAATTATATTGAAATCTTATTATCATTTTTACTATACTTAAGATTTTATTCTTATTAGAATTTTCTTCAATTACTAAACATGATTACATAAAAAAACATGCAAATAAGTCATGCACGCATACATGCACGCGAAGAATTCATGCATTCAAATAATGAATTAGTATGCATGCAACGAATGATGCACACAGCAACGAAAAGAAGATCGACGTGGGTGAGGTAGACTTGGTCTTGGTTTCTCTGTCAAATTTCAGACCTTCTGTTCAGACAATTTGGAAGTTAGATTTAACGGCCGTTTTCGACTATGCGAAGGTGGTCGCGAGGCCGGTCTAATCCAACTTACGGTAGCAAAAACTATGCACTGTGGTGGCAGCTATGGGTGGCCAAAAGCAGTTCGGCGAAATCGTTTTTCAAAATCTTTGGAGAATGATTTTTGTTAGGTTGTGGTTCCAGGGTGGCCGTGGTGGTTCACAGTGGTACCAAGGAGGTTGAGGAGGTCGCAGGTGGTGGTGGTTAGTGGTGGCAGTGGTGGTTAGGGAGAGAGGAGCTAGGAGAGGGTAAGGTGGCAGTGGTGGTTAGGGAGAGAGGAGCTAGGAGAGGGTAAGGTGGCAGTGGTGGTTTGGGAGTGTGGTGGTGGTGTATAATGTGGTGCCGGTTGGTGTCTTAGGTGGTGGAGAGAAATAGAGATGGATGATGTGTGATGTATGGAGGTGGTGGTGTGGTTTTCGGGAGAGGAGGGAGAGAGCCGAGCGGGGTAGGGGGAGAGAGGGAGAGAGAGAGAAAAAGAATTTACAAGCGGCATGTCGGTGGTTGGCGATGGCGCCAGTAGCGGCACAAGTGGTGGCAATGTGACATCCCGTCCTCCTGGCACGTCGAGACATATATAAATATAAATATAGGGATATTATAGCCATTCATTCATATTTACCTACGTTAATTATTACATCATAAGTGAATTCTAAACCTTTCAAAAGTACATAAGTATTATAGTTCCACCAAAAATTTTTAATAATTACACTAAACACGAGAAATCTGAATATAAAAACGAAAGTAGAAGCTTCAACTCCTCAAAATGCATTAGCTCGATCCATGTACTCTTGGAATTCACCTTGTTCTTTCAACTCTTCTTCTCCCTCGGGATTGACTTTCTCCAAGAACTCCTCCTCACCTGTGGCACGAATACCATGAGCCAAGGCCCATAAGCAAAACACTTTAACCTTCTAACTAATCTCACAGCACAAATTCACCGCAACAAATATCATATAACACCCAGTACAGTTTATAGTCAAGGAGACAGACAAATTTATGACATGATAGCAGATAAGTAAATAAACATGCTTATATAAAGTGTCGTATATGAAACACAGATGTCCAATCCAAAATGCACCCAGATAATTACAAGAATTCCACGCTGGGAAACACCAGAGTACCAAAATGATGGATTTAGCACAACCATAATTGGGCTCTCTCCGAATTACCACCGCAGTGGGATTAGGTCAGCCGAATTAAGCTCTCTCTGACTTACCCAAAAATCTAAACTATCGAAATCAGAATGCTAGCAACGAACCCATGGTGCCCAACAATATCCGTAAAACCATTTCAAACACCGGGGATGCACCTAGGGTGTACAAAGGGAACATATTCTAAAATATTTATAAAAAATGGCAACCAGAGACGCCCTAGACTTAGAAGCATGAAAGACAACTCAACATAACCCATCCAGATTATAAATCAACCAATCGAATTTTGAGTGGCACCATTATGCTCCCGTACGTTAGGTTCCTGTACATCAACGTTCCCGATCACTACAGCATATAGCGGCAGTTCGGCTCAAGACGTGATACGGCTCAGGACGTAACACAGCTCAGGATATACAAGGCCCAAAATTATCCATACTCGATGCAACAATCTGAATGGTACCATTAGGTTCCCGTACATCAGCATTCCCGATCACTACGGCGTATAACTGTAGTTCGGCTCAAGATGTGACACGGCTCAAGACGCACATGGCCCATTTTCAACACCCCCATTACGGTTTACACAGATGGACTCTAATATGCCAAGATGCAAGTGACAATGCCCATTATGTGAAATATGGATCTCAAGTGCAACAATTTATAGCATGGCATTAACATGGCAAGATTCATGGTACAACGCACAAAGCATAAGGTACAAATATGTGAAGCACACGTTACAATTCTCAAGATATGATTCAAATATGATAGCATGGGTTTTAAATCATCATACATTCTCTTAAAAGTAGTAATCAACTAATTCAAATCAAAAATCATATAGAACTCGGGTCTCATAGCGATTGGTACCCAAATACACAATTAACAAATTTTAAGGCCAAAGCCAAGTATTAAATTAAAAGGGGAAATAAGGTTTTGGGATATCTAGACTTGGAATTAAGCTATGATTTTTATACACCATTTATATAAAAATATTTCCTACAAGTCTCATGTTTAACACCAAGGCCAAATCCTAAGGCAAATGGTTTAACATTTTACCCTAAGCAAAAATGGTTCAGCACTTATCCCAGATTTAATCCAAAATTATGCTTCTATTGCTCTCGGTTTTGAGGTATCAAGTGAAGTCTAAATGGGCCAGTCTATTTTAATAAGTTCCCTACAAGTTTCATGTTTAGAGATAAGGGTAGTTGTTTGAACAAGTTAGACTTTTTGGCCAATTTAAAAAGTAGGTCCTGTCAGCCGCCAAAAGTCAGTAGAGACGATTTTGGACAGAGGGTTTGAAACGGTTTTGGGATATCATCCAGAGGATTTAAGGTCTGATTTTTGGGCAAAAAATACATCAATATGTTAGATACCATGTTCATGTAGATCACTTTTGAAATAGATCACTAAAAATAGGTGTTTTGTGCAACATAAAAATATGTGACGGAATGTTTCTCGGGGACTAAAAATCAACAGATAGTTTCAAGGGGAGTTTTAACTTTCAAAACTCAATATTTTGTTCTCATTTTGGGGGGTTTATGGATACACATGTTATCTACAACTTTTATGTTTACACCAAGGTTCAGATCCCATTCTAAACTAAGGTTTCTAAGTTGGTAATGTTGACTGGTCAGAAAATGACACACTTTGGTAACATTGCAATATCTTGAGTTCTAGTTATGAAAATGAGTTGAAACCAACTTTGCATGCAAGATAACACAATATTATAACTCTGGACTCAAGTATAACGCTTAGATCAATTTTCTACAGAGAGTTTTGGGTGTTTCAAATCTCAGGGCAGAAACATCAAAGTTCTAAAAAATCAAGCCTCATTGGGTTTAGGTCCTTTACTTATGTTATGTCAAGTTTTGGTTCTATTTCCTTGCATGGTTGTGTTTCAAACTTCAATATCAAGGCTACAACACACTTAGATTTCATAAATATCAAAGATAACAACATACAACAACATCTCATAACATTCACAAACCTAACAGCCCCTTGGATTCCAACTACAACGCCTTTTCGGTTTGATTTTGGTTCTTGATTTTTGAGGAGCTTAAGGGGTGTTTTGAGGGATATTAGATACAAGATTTAGAAGTTTTACTTACATATTTGGGAGATCAAAAGATGGTGGAGGATGGATTAGGACTTAGTTTTAAAGCCATGGTCTCCAAAGACCTCAATATTTGGATCCCTCCTTCTTCTTCTTCTTCTTTCTTTTTTCAAATCCTCAAGATCACTCAACCCACTCTTTCTCTCTCTATATGCACAAAATTTTGAAGGAGAGAGAGTGGTGTTTGGCTTGGTTTAAATAGGAGAAGGATAGGGAACACATTGGGGACAAGAAGTACATAGGAAGCTTCCTTTTTCTTCATTCCATTAATGTGATTTGAGTTTGATTTGATTCTTTTGTGGGCTAAAATCAGATATGGGAAAGCTAGAAGCAGTTAGGGGGCTGATTAATGGACAAAAAAAATTTGATTCCCATCAATCAGGGGGTTTGCCATGATTTGTGTGCCCATATTGTGCAAAAAATGCATTAAAAGTTAATTTGATGTATTTTTTTGGTGTCTTTTTCTACTAAAATTTATTATTTTTGTGTGTTTATGAGAAATATAGTATTTCCATGTATATTCATAGTTTTCATAGCAATTGATTAAATAGATGTAGTCTTTTAAATCAAATTAAGCTATTTTGACAACATAGGGCTTTTTGACTTATTTTGTTGTGTATGAACTTTAATAATAATTTGTTTTCTTTTGTTGACTTATAACACTCCATTATTAGATATATTACTATTCCAACAAGTTTGGGATCATCATAATGCTTCAGTTTTTGCATTTCTCATCATTTAAAGCTAAAAAAAAAAAAGAAAATACGTCACTTTTTGGCATATTTCCCAAGGTGGTGGGCCACTTAGTGGTATTTTTGGCATTTTTGATGTTATTTTATCCTTTACTATTTAATTGTGCTTAAATCCTTGATTTAGGGGATCCATATGTCAAAATTTAGATTTGTAAGACTTTTTACTATACTAGGGGCAAAACGGTCATTTTTTCATATTTGTTAGAATTTTTTATTTTTTATTTATTATTTCATGATATTTACTTCATTTAGAATGTTAGGAGACCCTCTCGGTGTTAAGGTTTTGTTGCCTGTGTTTTGGACATTTTTAGGATTTTTGGGCCGAACTTAGGATTTTCGGTTCGAGTCAAGGTTTTGAACTACTTCTGTGTTCTATGCTCTCGTGGACTATCCATCACTAACACTAGGGTCTGAGCAGGGTCATTACATGGGTTGTTATCAATAGGTTTGTTACAACTATGGTTTGTACCGGGTCGTTACAAACTATCCCCTTTAAACAAATTTCGTTCTCGAAATTTTGCCCCGTACTTCATCGCATGGAAGGTTAAGGATGATTTACAAACATTGCGTATTCTCGTTCTTCAAAATTATGTCTTTGATTACTTGAGTTATTCTTGTCCTACTTAACACTTTAAACTACTTATTACATAATCTTCAAGTATCGTAACACAAAATCAGCTAGCCCCAAAAAGTTCGTATATCTGTCACATTAGTTAACCTCTTCCCATTAACTGTTGCTTCTACTTCTGCTGAGTCCACTTGAATTTTTTCTCTAAATATTACATGACCTAAAAACATCACTTGGTCGAACTAATAGTCACACTTTCCAGGTTTTACATATAACTTGTGCTTTCTCAGGATCCACCAAAAAAACAAATTTCAAATGTTTCTTGTGTTCCTCTTCACTCCGAGAATATAACTGAATATTGTTTATCAACACAATTACAAATTGGGCTAGAAAGCTTCTGAACACTCGATCCACCAGGTTCATAATCACAACAGGTACATTTATTAACCCGAAAGGCATCACCACAATTTCATAATGCTCGTAACTAGTTCTAAAGGCAGTCTTGGGTATATCTGGCTCCCGCACTTTCAATTTATGGTATCATGACCCCAGTCTATCATTGAAAATACGTTGGCTCCTAAACACCACTTACATCGAGTACGACTTCCATAAGCGATCATATGTCTCTAAACTATCCCATCACCGAAACTGATTTCGAACATTCTCCACTTCTGTCTGGAAAGGCTATCACTCTACCGAAAACCAGATCATGGCCATATTCAAATGTGCATCGAAGACTACTTTCCGATCGACTAACGACTACTCACTCAAAATCACGTCACCGCTTTGTGTTGGGCTACTCTAGCCTTATGACCATTAAGATTAATACCGCCACTTGAACCTAATGAGCCACTAGGACTAAACATACCACACAGACTAAATGCTCCCCAGGTATATGCTTACCCATATGAATCCAGTTACAACCTCGTCACATGTTTCCTTCACATACGTACCATCCACCCTACAATCCTTTAACTAAACAGTATTAGCTCCTGATTATGAAGTCTCTTATCATCATCACTCAATCCCTTCACCCATTTTCTGCCACACAATCGAACCAAGAACCATTTTTGCACTTTAATTATTTCATCTTATCCACATTCTACCAAGACACTCTATTCACTCAAGGCCAATTACAAAAATTACACCCATGAATTCGTATAATCTTACTTACGCTTCTACTCTCTTCGTCTAAACACTTATTCCTCGCACGTACTCACACTAAGCTGCTACACAACTCCACCAGAAATAACAGAATTTTATCACCCTTCAACTTCTCATACATTGAGTCCACATGTTCCCATAAGAAAATTCCTTCTCTATACCAGCAACATCTATTCATCAATCTAAACAAACTTGCCCTAACTGGTCACATCACAAAAGGTTTTCAAAAGCAATTTTCTTGCAACTCACATCGATACCATAATGATAACCGAATACCACTCCATAAGAACTACACAGTCTATACTCCAAACAAATACAAACTGATACTTTAAGAGTCTACCATGTGGATAACTTGGTCTATCTAAAATGTGCACTCCACCCCTCAAACAATCTTCAGCGTCAATGGGACTCACTGTGTCCATAAACTCCTTGGCACCCAGCTCCTTGAATTATTTAACTAAAGAGTTACCGGTCTTTGAGGTGATCTTGATAATCCTGATGACGAGGTTTGCAATCATATGCTTCCATTTTCTCTCTAGTCTTTCCAAAGGTTGCTCCGTTCCTCTTGGCTTCTACTGTTTGTTCTTGACGTATTAGAACGTTGGGTTTGAATGTCTATTCCAATAATTGGATCGTTTTTCTCAGGTGGTTGGTCATTCTAGGTAAAATGAACATGATAAAAGATATGGTTGTGGTAATTACCTAGTCATGTGATCCATTGTGACTTAGTGGTTAATTCTTCATCAGGCTCCAAACGTTCATTGTTATGATCAAGATTCTTCGTTCTTTGATAGTGATGGCAAAAATTCAAACTCTAACACTTTGATGGGAAGGATTGGTGTTAATATTGATGTATATAAACGTACTTTTTTCCCTAGCGTACTAAGGTTGTCATGAGTTTCGAGGCTGTTTCTCATTTTTCACTTCCTTATTACTGGTATGAATCTTTTACTTCTCGATTTATCGAAACAGGTGGGTCAGCTATGAACTAGTCTTAGAGAAGTTTGAATTGTGCCAAGTGGTGGTGTCGCGAAACTTTTGATGTGAAGTTGTTGTTTCTAACTTTAGATTGCTGACGGCCTAGTTCTTATTTGTCGGGAGCTTTGAAAAAATGTAGTTAGTTCAATAAGCCCTTACTTAACTATTCTTACAAATGGGAGTCTCGATCTTCAAAACTTTGTTAAATGCGGACGTTGACAGATATTCTAAGTCGTGACATCATAAAGAAATCTGCTTCACGCTTGAAGAGGTGTTAAGAGATTTTCGTACATCGTCTCAATTTCCCATGAAAGCGCTAAGGCCAAATGCCGTAATATCCTAATAATCGTTGTTACCCATAGTTCTATGGGACAAGGTTTTGAAGGTCGACGATTAAAAGCATGCGCGGGGTTAGAACAGTTTAGGGTGGAACCTAGGTGGTTCAAAGATAGGTTAGATGAGGTCAAATAGTCATGGTTAAGGTAATTACCATTGACACAAATTGAGTAGTCATTTGGGGTTCAATTGTAGGTGAAACAAGAAGAGGACTAAAGACGTGTGTGTCAGATTCTGAAGGACGAAAAAGAGGTCTTGAAGAAGCTTGTGTTGCGTCGTGTGGGTGGTATGCGTGCGTTATGTGTGTGCACGGGATGCGTGAGTTGTGCGGGTTGCGTGTGTCGCGTGAGTTGCATGTGTTGCATAGGTTAACTCCAGTTAACGGTGTAATTGTTGGGGCTATGGTCCTTCGGTGAGAGTCTGAGAAAATCCGTGTGATGGGTGTGTACCACCATGTTTCTGTAGAACTGTTATTGTGGCTTATAAGGGCCGGTTAGATGTGTCATAGATTGCATGTACTGCATTATGGTACGGATAAAACCAATTTTAAATTATTTTTAAGACTCTGTGAATCGCGATCTAAAAACCCCATTTCAACTATTATCAGGGCTCCTGTGAGCGAGTCAAAAGATGGTTTGTATCCTTGCTTTCCCGTTACATGTGAAAACTCATTTTGAAGGCTTGAAAGAGAGTCAAAAACTGCAACTCGTTTGCCTAGCATGTTTAGCTTATACTTCATGTGTTGTCTAGTTTCTACTGAGCTTTGGCTCACGGTGTGAGATTTGAAACATTTTTTAGGTACCGGTCACGCAGGTTGATCCGGAGGTGCCAGAGGGGCGGAAGATCTGTAGTCTTCCTTTTTGCTCGTTTTTAAACATGTATGCTATAACATGTTTGTTCGATGTTGGAACCATGTAATGTAATCCTTTTGCTGGTGATATACAAAGCATGTATGTTTTATATTGAGAGTGTATTCTCGGGTTTGGTGTTATGTTTGGTTGCTTGTGGGTGTTTCACGTGCCCCGGAGTTTGGGGCGTGACAAAGTCTGAACCGCAGGATACTGCTGTCACTCCTACACAAATGAACCCTCTGGTGTGCCCACTGTACTCGGCGTAGCCTCTCTCTGGGGACAGTTCCTCCAAATATGTCATGTCTGACCATATCCATAGCAAGTCGGCAGCTCCCTCCCCTGTGACTGATCTGGTACAAGACTCTGGGACTGCCTCAACTGGGAATCCTAGTACTACCTCGGCTGTGGACAATTTGATACACGATGCCCTGGCTGTCCACATCGGTAACATCTGACCTCCCTCTAGTCTGGCCTTCCTGAAGAAGCCATTGATGGTGATGGTGTAGAGAACTGCTTTGGTAACCCAGATGGGTGGAAGCTAGGACCAGAGGACCTCTACCTCTTGTTGGAATGCCCACTAGTCTGCGCCTCTGTCCCACCCTGTGATGCCCTAGCCTCCTTGGAAGCTCGAATCTCAGTCATGGTGTTCTCCACCCTTACTGCTGCCTCTACCAGCTCTGTGAACACCTGAAGCCCCAATGCAACCACACTCTCCCTGATCGCCAGCCTCAAGCCCCGCTCAAACCTCATAAATCACAACTTGTCTGTGCTCACCAACTCCGGTGCAAACTGGGACAAGCACGTAAACCTGGCCTCATACTGCATAGCATCCATGGCCCCCTATGTGAGAGTGTAGAACTCCTCCCTATACAAATCCCTCTTCGAAGTCGGGAAGTTTTTCTCCAGAAACACTCCTCTAAAGGTTGCCCATGTGACTTCCGCAATGGTCTTGGCATATTTCCACCACGTGTGAGTAGCACCCCTCAGTTGGAAAGTAGCAAAGGAAACCCACAACTCGTCCTCCTCAATCTACAACGTGTCTAGGATTCGAGTCACTTACTCCAGCCACTCCATCTCCACAATAGGATCAGGATCTCCAGCAAAGGTAGGCGGATCCATGCGCCTGAACTTCTGCATTGCTACTGCAGCCCTCGCCTTAGGTACTCCCTCTCTCTCCCTAACGATCTCACCTCTAACCAACTGCTGGATAGAACCCGCCAGCACACGCAACAACTCCGTCGCGTCCATCGGTCCCAGGGGAGCATTTATATCCCCAATATCAGGGATAGGAACATCCCCTTGGCCAACACCACAGCCCCGGCCTCGACCACAGCCTTGCCCTTGTCTCGCAGAGATCGCGTCTATATGAAAAAGACAGAACATGAGATGTAACACATAGCATAAACCACATAAGCATGCTAACACATAAGAACATAGGTTCATGACAAACAACTC
This sequence comes from Heliamphora exappendiculata, assembly GCA_034768845.1. Lineage (NCBI taxonomy): Eukaryota > Viridiplantae > Streptophyta > Magnoliopsida > Ericales > Sarraceniaceae > Heliamphora > Heliamphora exappendiculata. The sequence goes on along the minus strand of JAOTRH010048896.1, from coordinate 9,564 downwards.
CACATACCGAGGAGAACCAACAAGAATGACACGTCAATCTGGATAACCTACTAAAATTCCTTGCTAGAAATCACGTCAGCTAAACACGTTTCTAACTTGGCTCCCAAGTTTGTTAATCCAAACACCCAAAGGCAAGACTATTACTCCTAAGATTCAACCCCCATGTTCACATATACACATCATTCACATATCTAACATGATGACACGTTCATATTAACAAAGCGTCTAAACACATGCAATTAAGCATACGCAATCAACCTCACACGGGATACACCCTCTTCCCACGGCTCTTAGGTATTCGAACCCAGAGCTCTGATACCAAGCTGTTATGCCCCAAACTCTAGGTCACGTGAAACACCCACAAATAACCAACCCGAGAATACACACTCAAATTAAACCATACATGCATTGTATATAATCGCCAAACGACATACATTATACAGCTCCAACGCTGAAAAATAAGTTACAACATACATGTAACAGAAAGAAGAAAAAGAAAAACTACAACTCTTCCACCTCTTTGGCACCTCCAGATCAACCTGTGTAACTGGTACCTGAAGAAAATCAAATCCCACATCGTGAGCCAAAGCTCAGTAGAAACTAGACAAGTATGAAGTATAAGCTAAACATACTAGTAAAATAAGGTGCAGTTTTAGACTCTCTTTCAAGCCTTTAAAACAATTTTTACATGCAAACGGGAAAGCAAGGATATAAACCATCATTTGACTCATAGGAGCCTTGAAAATAATTTGAAAATGATTTTTAGATCACGATTCACACGACTACTAAAAACAATTTGAAAATTGATCTATCTGTCCCACAATGTAGTTCATGCAATCCATGTATCTTCTTAGATTTCTACCAAAAGACCATAGCCCCCGTCTATGCAACGCACACAACCCGTGCAACACACACAACGCAAGCAACCCATGCAGCACACACATCTTCACGGACCTTCACAGTAGGACCATTATCTGCCCTTATCACACATCTTCATGGACTTTTGCCATAGGACCATTATCCGCCCTCATCACACATCTTCACGGACTTTCACCGTAGGATAGCAGCCCCAGTCTATACAACGCACACAACTTGTGCAACACACGCAACGCACGCGACCCGTGCAACACACACATCTTCACGGACTTTCACCGTAGGGACCATTATCCTCCCTCATCACACATCTTCACGGACTTTTACTGTAGGACCATTATTCGCCCTCACTAATGCCTTGTTGACCAGAGCCAACAGTTATCTTCACGAACTTTCACCGTGGGACTATTATCCGCCCTGTGCAACACACACAACGCACACAACCCGTGCAACACACACATATTCACGGACTTTCACCATAGGACCATTATCCGCCCTCATCACACATCTTCACAGACTTTCACTGTAGGACCATTATCTGCCCTCACTAATGCCTTGTTAACTAGAGCCAACAGATATCTTTACGGACTTTCACCGTGGGACCATTATCCGCCCACATATACAAAATAGATACAAAACTACATATCAGCATGCATCTCAACCCATGCCTAAATCACGGGATAAAATCATATACTACGGGATAACAAAGCCCAAAGCCCTAAAGGCATCAAGACAACGAAGGCCACTTATCCGCTTACCATGCACAAGAATAAAACTATCCACAGTTCTATAAGCACAAAAGCACGTATAATCAAGACAATCCACATAAAGATGCCACATAACCCAAATGACATCACGTGCCACACACACCGTCATCTACTCACCCAAATGACCCGTCCACACACCGGGACAACCAACACTTAATCGAGAGGCTAACACCTGAACCTCCCACATAACGGTTCTCAAGAAACCCCACCTTTAAATCGAACCACGGACCCAGACGTCCAGCACATAACCAACACACACACAACCGTGCCACAACACTCAAAACCAACAATGCACGTCACACCCGAGGACGGCACCACAAAAACACCCGAAGGCACGACACGACTCCCAAAGCCATAACCCGACCAATCGAACCCCAAAAAGAATCTAACAGTATTTCAATTGATGAGTCCCATAACTAATCAATTAAATACCATTGAAACCAAGTCGAAAACCAAGAACCAACCACCAACACAAAAATGCCAAGGTCCAGTCGACTAGACCCCAACCCCCAGTCGACTGAACAACACACTGGAAAGGCCAAAAAATGCCCAAATACACTATCCAGTCGACTGACCCTCACGGTCCAGTCGACTGAACACAAGAACAAAGATCCAGTTGACCGAACCTCACGGCCCAATCGACTGAACTCAAGCGAAAGCTGGTTTCAAGCTACGGGTTTAGCTCTCCAAACCTCGAATCAACGCCTCCAAACACCCATCCAACACCCTCAGACATACACACGCCCAACCCTAACCTCAAAACCAGAAAGAAACACCCGACACCCGATTTTATCCACCACAATCGCCGAAAAATGATTTTTAAACCCAAAAATCCAACTTGATACAAATCATATCTACAACAATCTAACCGTTAAAAACACACACGATTACATGTAGCACCCTTATAAGACATGAGAGTTTAGGATCCTACCTCGGTGAGTTAAAAACTCGATGTCTCGAACTATGTGCAAAATCGAGCTTTGTCGGAATGGAATTCTATTTGGATGAATGCGTAGACCACAATGCCAACAACAAGGATCGGTAGTCTGATCATTGAAAACTGAGTCCCAGGCCCTCGATAAGTTAGAGAGAAGGTAGAGAGAAAAAAGAAACTTACTTGAGAAGTTTTGAAAATATCTTTTGAAAATATCTAACTCTAGATATTTATAGGCCTCTAAATATCTTTTTTTTTTTATTTTTAAATTTTCTCCACAACGTCGTACGGCCCCGAAAACCTACCTCGCATGCATATCTAACCCCGATCATGCATCAAAAGCATATAAAAACATGCTACAGCAAAAACACCCAACGCGCGTCGAAAAATGCCGAAAAAGAAAACGGGTTAAGGTCTCATAATGACTGTCATTCAATATACATAATAGTTACTTTCATCCAAAACACTTTCATCATACTTTATATTTCTTTCAAACAAGAAGATTAATAAAATTTATAAATTTGAAACAAGCATTTCTGTCTCATGCTTCCAATTACATTATATTCCAATGCTTTCTTTGATCAATCAAACCTGAAAAAAAAAATTGTTAAACAACGTACATGAGCCGAAACTCGTAGGATAAAGACTAAAAATGATACGATGCATGATATGTGAGGTGTGGTGGATGAATCCAAGCTAAATGTACAAGTTTTATCATATCATTTCCTGTCACACACACACACCCATGCACACAAGTTGATCCTATTTTAAATCATTTCCTTTTTTTTTCCACATTATCCACATTTCTAACTCGTTACCCTATTTTCACAAATTCGTATCACACCTAATGAACCGGTGTCGGACGCAACTTTCAGAAACATCACCTCAAACGGTATGGCAAGTTTCTGGTCTTTCACCGTGGAGCTGTGCAAGTCTAACTTAATTCACATGAATCCATACGATTCATTTTCCATTCATACTATCATTTCAAAAATTGAGAAGTCTAACCCAAAACCGATTCCTCTTCCCAACACAATTCCCAAACAAAGATCATTATATTGTTAACAAGTATCATTTTATATAGCCATACCGTTTATAGATTTCAAATCAAGTTGTCAATTTTCACATTTAACCTTTGAATTTCATCCACCATTTCAAGTTAACAAGAAAGGAATCAGTGTTAATAAATCAAACCAACTTAGTACACCATCTAAACAGGTAAACCATGAAGTTAATATTCAAATTCCCATTTATCAAGTCATGCAGTTCAAATATCTCATATTAATCTTCGTGTTAAAAGCAAAACACATCAAAATTTATCGAACTTTAATAATGCAATTCTCATCTATTCGAATACTAATTCAACCGCGTTCTTGGTTCCTTTCCTTAATTCACATGATATGAACACCACACATATTAACACGCCTCTCACTTTCATAGTATATACAATTTAACTACCTTAATTTATTTAAACTCACTATACAACTACACCAAGACCATAAGAGACAGGTTTAAGTTATACTACAAGTCCAATATGTTAAATCAAGGCTCCAAACTCCATTGAATTTATTCCATTTCAATAGTTTAGAAATTTAGAAATTAACTGCCACGCCATAATTATTCAAACCTGTCAAGTAATCCAACCTTAGGTTTTTCGTAAAATCTTATTAAATCTGATGGAATTCCAAATAGAAACTCAACTTCTTTAACCACTTCATCAAATTACAGTCAACAAGCATCCTTATTCATATCCATGCAGTTGGTTGATTCCCATTCGAGTTCGCAAATCACATTAATCAATTAATCAATACATTACACCATTTTAAAATCAATATCACATATCTCAAACCATGTGTCACCCTTTGTCATTAAGTGTTCATCACTATTTCATCATCTAATTCTTTCATTTAGCAAAAATGTTCATTATCATATATCCTTCTTTTTCATATTGCAAGGTTTACATTACTGTTATAAATTTCTAAAACGTTCTTTATTGAGTGTATCATTTCATTTCACCTAACATAAACTAACAAGTCATAAAACACTAAATATAATTTAATGAATCAGATGTATCAACCTCAACTACATATTATAACTTCGTCTATTCATTTCATGAATTATAGCCGAATCTCATATCTAAGGGTTTTTGAAAGTTTAGGTTTTCAACGATGAAATCATCAGTTCAACACGGTTAGTCATCCATCTCCACTTTACTTGTCACCCAATTATAAAGATTCAAATTCATCCTCTAAAAATCAAACTTGCAAACCAAAAGGTTTGTTAGTGTTTTCACAATTCTCTAAGTTCTCGCTTGAACCATCAACTTAACACTTATATCAATTTTTTTAGTTCCAAGTCCAATAAAGATGCATTATTCTTCTCATAACCAAGTTCATACGACTTACATTCCATGTACATGTCGTTAGAGAGAAGTTTGATTTATAATTGGTTAACCAATATGGCAACCTTTCCCACTTTCCAGAAACTCAAATTAAATTTTATAAACTTGAATTAGAACTCCTTCTAATAACAAATTTTAGATTTATTCACCATGAAAAGAAGGCATTCCAATCACCATTCATGAAATTCAACAAAATTTTTAACTCAAGTTTTTAACATTGTTTAGAGTCCATCCAAATTAATGACACACCTAATTCCAATCTCAGCGTTTCAGATTCGATCACTTTTTAAGTATTCTTAGATTCCAATTCCCAAAGTTTTCCATCACGTAAATAAAGAATTTAAGCTAAAGGTTCATTTCCCAACCTAGAAACATAGGCTCAATATCTCAATTTTGTATCTTACGTATTATAAAGAGTCACACCCAATTTATATATTTCCCATCTTGTGAATCATCGTGTAACTAGAATTTGTTATATGGCCCCTACGTTTTTACTTAAACTACCAATTCACAATGTAACAAGTTATTTAGTTTTAACTACTTTGTAAGGGTTCTAACTCAATCATGTTATTTAATTATCATAAGGTAAACGGTCTATTTGAGTATTAGGATTTAATTCACACTTCTTTTATGCCATTTATTTCATTAGTATCCAAAGTTCACAATTTAATTTGTGGATTTATTTTCCCCCTTATTATCACTTGATAACATAAGTTCAACACAAACATAATATTTAACTTATTTTTTTACTCGTAAGTTGAATTTATGAAACTATTTCTACGTCATGGATGACCAAATTAAAATTTTCAACTCTTCCATGGGTATTTTAGTTTTCATAGGGTCAATTTCATACAATCTCACCATTTACAAACCCTTCTATCTAACCAAGAATTCAACCAAGATTCTAACCACCACTCGTAACACTTGAGTTCAAGTTATCATCAAATTCTCAAATTTCCTAATCTTCTAGTTACATGACCCAAACCATTAATTCCATTTCAATAGTTTAGAAATTTAGAAATTAACTACCACGCCATAATTATTCAAACCCGTCAAGTAATCCATCCTTAGGTTTTTCATAAAATCTTATTAAATCTCATGAAATTCCAAATAGAAACTCCACTTCTTTAACCACTTCATCAAATTTTCCTCATACAGCCAACAAACATCCTTATTCATATCCATGTAGTTGGTTGATTCCCATTCGAGTTCGCAAATCACATTAATCAATTAATCAATATGTTACACCATTTTCAAATCAATATCACATATCTCAAACCATAGGTCACCCTTTGTCATTAAGTGTTGATCACTATTTCATCCTCTTATCCTTCCATTTAGCTAAAATGTTTATTATCATATACTGTGACAACTCGGTACGTATTTATTTTATTGATTTTTGCTTTAATTAAATATTGTGATATAACGAAAGTTAGAATATGAGTTCTAATAATTTGGACGTTTGTGAACAACTTAATGAGTTGCGGAATTATTTTAAAGATCTAAATTAATAATAAATTTTGGTAATATGTTAATGGAAAAAAAAAGCAAAATGAGGTCATGAGAATGAGGTTAAAGATTGGGTTTTAATTTTTTAAAGGGAATTTGTTGAAGGTCTGGTTCAGGGATCACCGCTCGAGCAGTGAAGGCCCGCTCGAGTGGGCTATCGGGCTGAGTATAGAGAGTTCTCGAGCCTTGGAGAGGGTTTGGGAATATACATATATATATTTTTAAGTTAGGCCACGTGAGAGAAGCCTAAGCCTCATTTCTCCTCCTTTCCATCTCTCTCTCATTCTCTCTCTTCTTCCTCTCTCTCCTCTTGAGAGAAAACCCACCCAACCATGAAACCCTAGTTTTCTACCACCCAAATTGGAGATGGAGGCTTGATTAGGAAAGATCAAGGGTATATACCAAGCTTTGGAGCAAAGAGAGTGAAGATAAAGCTTTGAGGGAGCAAGAAAACTCGACATCCAAGCCCTAGGAGGGAGATTTGAAGAAATCACAAACTTTCAAGTAAATCCAAGGTAGGATCTAGATTATCTCTTATGTTTTGCGTAGATTTTGGTTGATATTTTGTGTATATGAGTAGAAATTGAGTCAATTGCATGCTTAATTAACATATTGATAGATTTGTGTGTGGGTTGAGTTAGTTTTCATGAAATTGAAGATTTGTTGTGTTAAAAAGAAGTTTTGGGGCTTGAATCTAGTGCTTTTAGTTTAAAATTAAGGATTTGAGGCATTTTTATAAGGGTTATGTGTTTGGAGGTTTGAAGCTCAAAATAGGGGTAAATTTGGGATTCTCTCGGGTGCCAGCGCGCTTGAGCGGAGCCCTGTCCGCTCGAGCGCTCACATGGCAGAGAGTTGGGTGCTCGAGCACCCGATGTCCGCTCGAGCGGACTGACTGTGCAGGGCCAACTTTGTTCGATCATAGCTTCCTCATCCGAATTCCAAATTGGGTCATTCTTGTACTCAAATCGAAGCCCCAGAAGTTCTCTTTCCAAAAAGACTACTGTCAAAAAAAATTAATTTTGTAGAAAAAGTTATTATCAAAATAGTGAGGGTATGTCAAAATTTTAAAATCATTTTTCACCCATTTTTAGCCGAATGTTGTGGAGAAACATATTTTCATTCATATTAGCCCTTTTTATTAGGTTCCTAATCCTTTGAGCTTATAGCACATCTATAAATATATCAAGATTGAGTTGGGATGCATGTATTGGACCTATTTGTTGAGTTTTCTCTTACAATAAGAGCGGATTGATATATATGTGACTATATACATGATGGGTGTATACTTATTTCAAATAATGTGATCTTCTTACTATTCACATTATGTTATTGGTACTTGGTGACATTGGAGTAACGATGTAAACTATGAGAAACTATATAATGAAATTATTAACTTGAATCGAAAAGCTACGGTTGAATGTGAAATATTCATAATGAGGGGCTGCGGTCCTACCGTGAAAACCCATGAAAGTTCATGCATAATGAAGGGCTGCGGTCCTACGGTGAAAGCCCATGAAGGTTCATGCATAATGAGGGGTTGAGGGGCTGCGGTCCTATGGTGAAAGCCCGTGAAGGTTCATATATAATGAGGGGCTGCGGTCCTGCGGTGAAAGCCCCCGAAGGTTTAAGCATAATATCCTCTGCGTGGGTGAGTTTGTCAAAAGGAAATAATTTGGATGAATGTACGTATTTATTCCGGTTACACCCATTACACTTCACAAATCATGCATTATATATGAGTTAATCTTTATTCTACGAGCTTTGGCTCATGTTTATATGTCAAACAAATTTTTAGGTTCTGAAGAGCGGGGTGACGCCAAAGCCATGGGTACTTTTGGAAAAGGGAAAGAATGGGAATAATGATTTCTTGATGTTTCTCTTTTGTTTGGTTTTGCTATATAGAAGATATTGGAACTGATGTAATGAAAGTGATTGTTAATGTATGTTACCTCAAGTGTTTGTGATAAAGTTGGGAATGTAATTTTGGAACTGTGAGTATTTTTTCAAATCTTATAAATGTTATATCCATTACCTTCTTAAGTTTAGAAGTACTTCCTAAGGATATGGTTTGTGTATGGCATGTTTTGGGTTTGTTCACGGATCTAGGTTTGGGTCTTGACATATATCCTTCTTTTTCATATCGCAAGGTTTACATTACTGTTATAAATTTCTAAAACGTTCTTCATTGAGTGTATCATTTCATTTTACCTAACATAAACTAACAAGTCATAAAACGCTAAATATACTTTAATGAATCAGATGTATCAACATCACCTACATATTATTACTTCGTCTATTCATTTCATGAATTATAGTCGAATCTCATAGTTGAGGTTTTTGAAAGTTTAGGTTTTCAATGATCAAATCATCAGTTCAACACGATTAGTCATCCATCTCCACTTTACTTGTCACCCAATCATAAAGATTCAAATTCATCCTCTAAAAATCAAACTTGCAAATCAAGAGGTTTGTTAGTGTTTTCACAATTCTCTATGTTCTCACTTGACCCATCAATTTAACACTCATATCATTTTTCTTTTAGTTCCAAGTTCAATAAAGACGCATTATTCTTCTCATAACCAAGTTCATACGACTTACATTCCATGTACATTTCATTAGAGATAAGTTTGATTTATAATTGGTTAACCAATAAGGCAACCTCTCCCACTTTCTAGAAACTCAAATTAAATTTTATAAACTTGAATTAGAACTCCTCCTAATAAAAATTTTTAGATTTATTCACCATGAAATGAAGGGATTCCAATTACCATTCATGAAATTCAACAAAGTTTTTAACTCAAGTTTTTAACTTTGTTTAGAGTCCATCCAAATTAATTCTATTCTCAACATTTTAGATTCGATCACTTTTCAAGTATTCTTAGATTCCAATTCCCAAAGTTTTCCATCACGTAAATAAAGAATTTAAGCTAAAGGTTCATTTCCCAACCTAGAAACATAGGCTCAATATCTCAATTTTGTATCTTACGTATTATAAACAGTCACACCCAATTTACATATTTCCCATCTTGTGAATCATCGTGTAACTAGAATTTGTTATATGGCCCCTACATTTTCACTTG
>JAOTRH010048885.1:0-19530 GCA_034768845.1 Heliamphora exappendiculata | reverse complement strand
AAAAAAATTAACTTTTAAGTTAGTTGACAATTGAGCCTATATAAAAGAATATTAAAGAGGAGAGAGAACAAAAAAATGCTAAAATTGTAAAATTTTAAGAAATTTTTTTTGATACCTATATAAGTATTATATATCTTATTATGTAGATCACATCAAATTATTATATCTTATTATATAGATAGATTTTTTTTTTTTTTTTAATATGTAAATTTATAAAATTATTCTTATTTTTTATGAAAATGTATTGAGTTAAAAATAATAATTTTGTAAATTCTCATATTTAGATACAAAAAAAAAACATATGAAAAGAGAGTGTGAGTATATATTTCCCCCCTTCTTATATGCTATCAACTGTGTTTGTACCTTTCTCAATGGATCTCTATGGTGAACGGTGAATGGTGAACGGTGAAAGGTGAGATCATAATGACTGCTAACATTTATGAGGAATGGTTGACTTGTCAAAACTTTTGTTAAATAGTTATTATTTTTTATTTTTAATAATTTTATATATTATAATTTAAATTTTTATAATTTCAAAATTTATCTCGTCATAAAAAAAATAAAACAATATTTGGTAAGAAAATAATTTTAATTAAAAATAACTTAAGTTTAAAATTTCTCACGAAGATTAAACAGATAAAACATTTATATCAAAATATAAAAAATTCGAATAACACAAAAAAAAAAAAAACTATTTTTGATTATGAGCAGGGAGGATGTCAGGTTCTGAGTTAATCCAGTGTTGACATCCATGCAATAATTGTTATATTGACCAACGAAAAACTGCCACGCAAGAAATGGCAAAACTATGATGATTATAAGCGATCGAGTACACAGTACAAAATGATACACCTTCGGAACTATAAAAATACAGTTACCACCGACGTGAGGGTTGTTGGTAATAAATACACAATATATTGATATTGGTATAAAAATATATTAATATTTATAAAAATAATAAAATTTAATTTTAAGAATATGTTAATATTAATTTTCTTAACCTCATTATCCATTGTTCGGCGCTGATTAACATTTTTGATTTTTTGATTTTTTTTGTTAAAACAGTTAAAAAGTCAAAATTATTAATTTGGCAAAAAAATTAAAAAATTAAAAAATCAAATTAACACATAAATTCTTAGAATATTATATTCAAATTTCTACCACTTTTAAAATATAATAATAATTTTTATTCATAACTTATTTACTATCACTACCAACTATGTATAACCATTAATATCGAATATATAGACGAATAAAATTATCTATTTTGAAAAAAAGTAAAAAAAAAAAAAATTTATTCAAATAATTAACTTACAAAAATTAGTTTAAAAGCTAAGTCTATGTTTGGATTAAAAAGCCAAGTGACTTTTTTTTAAAGCTTTTTTCGTTTTTTTAAATTTTTTTTTATATTTTGATTTTAATTTTTTTACTTTTTTTTGGATGCTACGATTACATTAGAGGTAAGCTTGAAAAAGGTTCACGAAAAAATAAAACAAAAAAAATCAAAAAACCTATTTTAATTGGATTTTTTTGTCTCATATAATTTTTTTAAAAGTTTTGATGAAAAAATTTTACATTTTTGTTTTCTTGTGACGAGAAAATCTAAAAAGTACAATTATTTAGACTAATACTAAAAATTTTTTTACTAAAAACGAAAAAAAATTTATTAAAAAAAGTCAGTCTAAACACAAGCTAAGTTACCAAACGATATACTTTGAATCCAATTTAATTTTTTAACTAAAAATACAAAAAAATAAAATTTTTTTTTTTTAAATTAGTTACAAATCGTGATCTTCGAATAGCCCTTTAAAGTTTAGCATATTGTATTATTGTTGGTGGGTGTGTATATTATATTAGGTAGACTAATATAATTATATTTTTTATTTATATATATTTAAATTATAATTGAGTCATAAATTCATAAAAAAATCGATACATGTAGGTTTTACAATTATATAGGGTTTAGAATTTTTAAGATTTGTCTTTAAATATGAACTATATGATATTTTAATGGTTGTCTAGAGAGTTGAATTAAAAGGATAAAAATATAGAAAAATAGAAAAAAAATACAGAGCACTTAGGATGCTATTAAGCCTGAAAACGAAATTTGTTTCAGGACTTAGTTTTGGATCTCAAGTTTTTAAATATTTCTGATATCATAATTGTAGGCTCTACAGATTATAGTGAATTATCTCTTTTCTTCATGGACGTAAGCAGGTTGTGCTAAGTTACATAAATTTTTATGTAATTTTTCTCTTTAGCGTGTGCATGAATGTAATTATATTTACGTTTAAAAAATTGGTGATTAAATCCTAATAATTGTTGTCCCCTTTTAGAAGTTCACTATTAAATTTACTTTTATGTTTTAAATAGTGTATTTTACAAGAATATACAGAATAACTTATTTACATAAAATTAAATTAATCGAATATCGATAATCAAGTTATTAAATCACATTTCTATAAAAAGATAAATAATAAATAAAAATTTCAAAATATTTAAATAAATATAATTCGAGCATGTAATTGCTCATACTTAATTAATATTATTGCTATATAAATAATATAATTCAAAAAATCTTATATTTAAATAATAATAATAATAATAATAATAATAATAATAATAATATATTCAAAAACAAAAAATGAGCAACACAACATTGACCCTACATTTGTTTTTTGGTTGGTGAAAAAAATCTGTTCTTCACAATTTAATTTTGGAGGGATTAAATTTTCAGTGTCTAATAATCATAGTATTGAATCACAATTGTATTATTTTTTTTTAATTTTTAGTCTACTATTATGTTTATTTATTTATAAAATAAAAAGACAAAAATTAATCAGAATATCCCTTTATAAATCACTTGACAATGAAATATCTAATTATGTGTATATTGATGAAACACAATTAAAATATTATCAAATAAGACCATAAATTAAAAGGTTTAAATAAGCCAATATTTTAAAATTAAAATAAGACTTAAAGATTTAAAAGAAAGTCAAAATATCTCAAATACGATTCTTATTGAACATAAATTTTATAAAACAAAGAAATAGAGAAATTTATTAGTTTTGAAATTGAGAAATTTCTCAATTTTTTAATATAACAAATAGAAAAATCTACGAATTTTGGTTTCGAAATCTCAATTTTGAAATCTAACAAACATAGAAATTTATCATTTCTGAAAATTTTCAATTATAAAATTGAAAAGAAATAATAATTTTCAAAAATAAAAATTTTATCAGCTTAGAACATCATAAATTTATATGTTTGTTGAAAATTGTTCCTCCCCAGAGATAATTTGTTAAATTATCGAAATCAATAAATTTATTAATTTTAAACTTGATAAATTCCATAACATATAAATTTCTTTATTTGTTAAATCTTAAAATTGAGATTTCAAAATCAAGAGATTTCTATTTTTCAAAATTTAAAATTTTTTGAAGTTTGAAATTGATAATTTTTTTGGTTTCTTTTTCTTTACAAAATTTTAGATTTGACACTTATCTCATTTGATTGATCTCGATTAATAGATTATAAAAATATTAATTTTGTAAAAACTATATATATATATATATATATATTAGTAGTTATGAAATTATAATATTTTACTCAAGAATATAAATAAATAAATATATTTGTGTTTAATTGATTTTATTTTTACAAGTAATAGTAATAAATTATTTTTTATTAGAGATAAAATTGAAATTAAAACAAAAAAAGAAAAAAAATGAAAAGAGAGGGAATTAGCTAAGGGAGATAAAGTTGACGGTAAAGTTGCCATTAAAGTTATATTTGGTATTATAAAATTAGTAAAACTTATTCCATTAATTTTTTTTAATAAGACTATTCCTTAAATACAGAAAAATAAGATTTTTTTCAAAATCACTTTTAAATTAATTCTATCAAAAATTAGATTAATGAACATCCTTTCTAAATAATTAGAACCCATTTTTATTAAAATTGAATGACAAATATAATTATGACGAAATATAATTATTTATAGTATCTTACTTGGGTCACCAATACTCACAGTTAGACATTCAATTAAGGCACCTTATTACACATTAATTGATTCATTCGGAAAATTGAGACAGTGTAATTGATAGGGAGTGGGGGAACTTCTCTGTTTGGTTTAGCTTTTTAGTGGTTTTTTTAGCTTTTTTTTTTTGTCTTTTATGAATTTTTTTCTTTCTTGTGCTAATTTTTTTATTTTATCGATTTATCGTGATAAACAAAATTTAAAAGTATAGCCATTTTAAAAAAATTTCACTAAAAATAAAAAAAGTTACATAAAGCTTTAAAGTGACTTTTTTCGTCTTATTTAGACTTTTAAAAAAAAAACAAAATTGGTTATTTTTTTTTGCTTTTATGGTTATTGTCGTAAGATAAATTTAAAAAGTAATATCGTTTGAAGTAATATAAAAAACTTTCACTAAAATACAAGAAGAAGCCATATTAAAAAATCTATTAGACACGGTACATTAGTCACTGCTGGGTGCTGTGAGAATAAATCAATTTCATTCGGTATTTTATATTTTGATAGGAACGATTTATTTTTTTAACTCATTGATTAAGTAATTTATGTAAAAAATAAAGTTAATATGATATTATTATCCCTATAATTATGATATATTTGTTTTATAGTTTATTTTTAAAATTTTATAAATTAATTAATTATATCAAAACAAACATGCTCGGATCGTATAAATAATAATGTCCAATTAATTTTTTTTTTTTTTGCATGTATTACCTACTTAACTAGCTAAAGAAAATTAATAATTCAAATAAAATTATAAAATTACTATTATAGATCCATTAGTGCTCACAAATCACAGCACTCCTTGCTGTGACCACGACACAATAGGTTTTTTGTTCCCAATTGATAGAAGGGCTACCCATATCTAGTTAATTTCATTTTTTTATAGATAATTATTTAAACGAATATTAATTATGAAATGAGCCATTGGAATTATACTATTTGGGATTATTATTTTGCTTATTATATTTTTATTATTCTTAATTTTAATAAATTTTTTATTATTTAGTCAAAATATTATACTGTTCGACTCATCTTATTAAAATAAGTTAGAAAAATACGATTTCTTCACCCAAAAATATAAAATATAAAAAATGTAAAAATAAGTTAAAAGGCCAAATTTTATGTTATTTTTTGTCTTTATTGAATTTTTTATATTTTAATTAAAATTTTTAGTTTTTTAATTTATTTCATTAAGACGATCTAAAAAAATTAAAATAAATAAATAATTTAACATTTAGCCCCAAATTTGAAACCAAATCCACAATATATTTCTATCTTATTTTGAACAATATAAGAAGCCTTATATTGCACTTTATATTTTACTCTCTTTTTATAGGTTTTGATTTGTAATTAGTTTAAAAGTTAATTTTTTATTTTTTTTATATTTTTAGTCAAAGAATTAAATTAAGTTCAAAATAAATTATTTGGTAATTTAGCTTTTATGCTAACTTTTTTAAAGTTAGTTGTTTATGTAAAAAGTTAGTTTTTTTATTTTTTGTATAAAATTGACAATTTTACCACTTTATATAATTGATATTAACAATTATACATAATTAATAATAATAGTAAATAAATTATAAATAAGGACATTATTATATTTTAAGAGTGGTAGTAATTTGAATAGAATATTCTCAAAATTTATGTTTTTGGTTTAATTTTTTAATTTTTTTACCAAACTAACAACTTTAATTTTTTGACATTTTTAACCAAAAAAATAGAAAAGCTAAGATTACTAATCAAGGCCTACAATAAATTACAAGTTTTACTTTTATCTTTTTGAATAAAATTCAGTATTTATCTAAATAAAAATTAAAACATAGAATGAAAAATATATACGTTATTTTATTTTAGATCACACTTCTCGTGACAGTGGTGTTAAATAATATTGATTGCACCTAATAAATGCAGAGGGACACATAATAATAATCTTATATCGTACATGTTACTGTTGGAAGAACGAGAATGCATGCTGTTACAGCTAATAGCACCGTGCTTTTAGCTATTTTGTAGCTCACTTCCCATCATATTTTAAAATTTTAAATCGTTTATTTTGTCATTTACATTTTATAGATCATTAAATAAAAAATCAAAATTAATTTCGTATTATTAAGTTTCTTAACAAATTGCATATTTCTATGAAAAAATGAACTGTCAGTGGACCTTACAGTTCATTTTCTAAAGGCATGCACTTTATTAAAGTACATAACAATATCGATTAATTTTATTTTTTATATAAATAATTTATATATTAAATTTTATAAAAATTAACTTAAATTATCAAAATAAAATTTAGGAAAAATCTCACCGAGACCAACTGCACGTTCTGCTGACTTTGCCAACCACATAGAAAACCGACCTATTTTGAAAATCGTAGAAAAATAGGATAGAAGGTAAGGAAATCACATGATTTTCATTTTTTTTCCTTTCTTTTTTTTTGAGTCATTTTGTCAAAATATATATAAAAAAAGCTTTAATACACACATTATTTTTGTAACATATGATATGCACTTTATAAATTTATCACACAAATGTTTATAATTAAAACACCATATGTATTCATAAATTAAAACCACAAAATTCATAAATTTAAACATAAAAATTCATGACAAACCTTCATATTTCATAACCTACAAATTTTGATTTGATATTTTAAATATTCCATAACTTTAATCCCAAATTTTTTTTTATTTTAGTCACAAAATCTCACAAGTGCATAGCATGCGCCAAAAAAATAAAGTGTCTTGAAGCTTTTTAGTCTATTCACTCCTTCTTTTTTCTTCTTTTTTTTCTTCTTCTTCTTCTTTTTCTATTTTTGGGCCTAGACTACTTTCGATTTTGTTCCTTGCTCTCCGGACAATTCATTAAAACCACACTATGTTTAGTTGGCTTATGTCATCTTCAACCTTAGTGTACTACTCAACCTTCACCATTAGCTCGAGCATACTCAACACGATCTGCTTGGTTAAGGCCGGCCTTAATTTGCTCTGTGGTGGCAGGCTGAGCTTAAATGATGCCACAGCTACCTGCTTGTTGCAGTCATCAATCTCATTGTATACTTTCTAGTCCTATCTAGTATATTCCTAAATAGTCTCAGCCTCCTCCTTTCGTAATGACAACATCATGTCTATACCTTTAGGATGCTTGCTATTGATAATAAATCTAACTATAAAGACTTCACCTAGATGCTTCCAATTGACCACCGAGTGCCATGGCTTGCTTATAATACCGAAAATGATTTACTGGGTTCGACTTCCCATTATACATCTCGAATTTTGGTGAGAACAACTTGCGAGGTAGGTCAGCATTTTTGATCTCGTCAACCAGATGAGAGATTGAGATTAGTTCTAAGGCCCTCCTCGCCAGGCCCCAACTTGGAGAATCCTACCAGCCATAACTTTTTCTAGCTAAACTCAAAGGTTTTGGTCGGCTACTACCCCTTGTTGGTGAGCTATTCGAATAGTTGGTTCTTTAGGGTCTTCTTCATGTCTAATGCTTTTTATGGCTTTCCCTTGGTTCAGGATTGATAATTCCCACTGTTCGTCTTTAGAAGTGATTCTGACTATAAGATTCTCGAGCTCTAATGTTTTTTGGGCTCTTTTCTCGTTCTGGCCCATCGCGTTGCCTTGTTCGGGATCCCCTCTATGCATTGAACTCCTCGATTTGTTGTCAGAGTTCGTCATTCTCCCTATCTCGATGTTGCTTCCTCCATTCTAGGTCATCTATGATTCTGTCTCAGTGCTAGTCTCTCCTCCATTCTTTGCCTCTAACGACATGAGGGATGCCCTTCATTAGTCTTAGAGGTGGAATATCGTAGCTGTGTTCCATACCACGATGTTTAAGACCTAAATCTTCTTATCTCATGAGGGGTTCCGGCTACCTTTGGTTGGGCCTCCACTGGGGGAAGGGGGAGGTGGGGGGGAGGGGGGATAGAGGCTTGTGGCATATCCTTCTATTAGTGTGACTTCTTGGGACCCTCAAGGGTATCTAGCTCATTGTCGCTATCAAGGATTTTGTCTCCCATATGCAACTCCAAATTGTGTGTGTTAATAATTAGCACAATTAAATTCAATTTCTTGACCTCTTCTACAACCCTATATAGCATTTAGGTAAAACCGACCTCCTCACTACAGTCGTCAAGTTATTGACCTCTTTTTTAATAGTATCATTTATCCTACAATGTAAGAATTTCATTAGCACTCTCTGACTAAGATTTGACCGAAAAATACTCAAATGCACAAGTTAGTTTCACTCTCAAATGTTTATGAAAGAATTTAGCCAGTATTTTTCATACCTCTTCCCTTGGAGGTGTGTTTTTTTTTATAAGCGCTTTTCTCTTCTCTTTTCTCATCTTGGCTAATTTCAAATTTTCTATTTCCTTTCTCTTATCCATTGAAATTAGAGGTGTTTTATTATCTTCGTGCTATTTCCCTTTTTCGGAAGCCAGAATCGCCTAATCTTGTGAATTCTTCTTTTATCGTCATGTTGTGTTAGCTCAATGATAGGGTTGAATTCTTGAAACTCCGAACTAGTTAGTGGTCGAACAGTGACTAGGTCAAAAGAGTTTGGTCACAGGCCGAAGAGGCCCTTTGGGCATTTAATTCTATTTATCTGGGCTCATCTTCTTGTGGTCACTCAGTCTGACTCGTTCCTTTGGGTATTTAGTTCTATTTATCTTAGCTCATCTTCTTGTGGTCATTCAGTCTGACTCGTGGTCTATTTTTCTTGTGTCACCCAAGCACAATAAATTGTGTTGGGATAGATTGAATCCGAATCAGGTATCTTGTCCTCCTCCAAACACGTTTTTTATTTCACACTAAAATATAAAATTTTGGGGTGCATCAATAAAGAAGTGAAGTGAGAATATTATTATTTTTAAAATAAAATAAACAATAAACACAACCAAACAACAAATGGGAGAACTGGTATGCATTTTCGGTGGGATTCATTTATTTTTATTTTCTATTATTTTCCTTGTCAGAACTTCTCTGCTTGCGGTACTACATTTATGGCCATTTTGAATTGTCCAAGTTTTCCAAAGTTCTAGATATTCGGTGGCTTTTCAACAAGAACGCAGATAAATAATTGTTGATAGTCTCACATTCAATGTTAGATGGCATTTATTTTTGTTGGGTAACCGATTTTAACTTAATTTTTTAATTTTAAGTTATTTTAAATTAAAAAAATTTAAAAATTTATTTGAATAAAATATGAGTAATTTTTAAGTCAAAACATAAAGTGACTTTAAATCAAAATCGAAAGACAAAAAATTTTATTTAAAATTATTATAATTCTTTAAAATTTATTTTAAAATTTTTTATATTCAATAGAGACCTTGTTTAATAGATTTTGACGAGTAAATTTTAGAAATATAATTTTTATAAAAAATAAATATGTATAATAAAAGTTATGATATTTTTAAAAAATGTAAAAAAAATTATATATAAAAAAAAAAAAAAGCTAAAAGCCATTGAGTTAGAAAACACAACTTTTTAACTTTTTAAACTTTTAAGCATAAAGGTAAAATAATTGACTTTAAGCCAGTTTTAAGTCGATTACCAAACAAAGATAATGTATGTATTAAAAATTATTGATAGTCTCACACTCAATATTCAGTGGCTTTTATTTAATAATGTAGGTATTAAAAAATACTCACATGCATTTGTTAAAGAAATTAAACTAATAGGATAAGATATATATATATATATATATATATATATATATATATATATATAAAATCAAAGGGATTTGATTTGCTAGATGAGCAAAGGGATCATTTTTTTTTAGATCTCTGGGTCCCATGTTTTTTCAATACATTATTTGATTTATCAATTTTAGTATTGGGATTATTTTATTTTAATGGGTATACCGAATAAGTGAGATTAAATGAAAAATAATTATACCAAAGGCGAGTGGGATTTTAGGGATTAGATTGTTTTGGATTATTTTTTTTACTAAATTTAACTGTAAAAATAATTATATCTCTTTATGTAATTATTCATTTCATGGTAATCGACTATAAAAACAATTTTACAATATAACTTATTGCTTCTTACTTTCATTAAGAAAATATATGAATTTATTAAAATTAATTAGATATATAACTCTTAACAGAATAAATTTCAATTGATTGAGACAAAATCTTAGTTTGATTTAATTTTATTCATAATCCCATCTTACAACTTTTGTCTATCCTAATTTTATCCATAAACTTATCATATATTAATATTCTATCTTTTAGATAATCTTTTTATCCTCTTTTATTGTATGGGATAACCTAATCCCATTTATCCCATAGCACAAATCATTCCTATAAAAATAATCATACAGTCAAATGTGTTTTTTTTGGAAAGGACAATGTTAGTTCATTTTTATTGAGTAGATGAGAGGCAAAAAATAACAGTTTTAATGTACATTAAATATTTTTAATTATTGAGAATATCACGTAAACAATAGCATGTGATTTATTTTTTAAGTAAATCATTTTAATTGTTTACTGATTTTATAGAAAAGGGTAGAAATTACTAAAGCTTGCATGAGAGGTTTTGAGCTTGTCTAGCTTGTTCATATGTCATTTTAGCAAACTAATTTTAATTATTTGGTTATATTAGAATTATTAATTTGTGAAAAGAAAATTAGTAAAATAATAATAATTTTGGAATTAAAGAATAAATTTATTTGTATTCACTTCAGGTTTCCCTGCATATTAGTTTCCTTTTCTTTTCGATAAATCCCTTAACAAAAACTTAAATCAAAACACTATGAGCATATGCTTAATTACTTCAATTAATTTTGATCCTCTCTATTTCAGTGTTGAAATATATGTTATGCTTATCCAGGGGAGAAATTTGATGCCGGCCAGTTTCATAAAGTATTCGACTTGATTTAACAATCGTTATCGAATATTAAGTGAGTTTTACATTTGTGTTATTATAGAAAACAATAGATGAAATTACGTAGATTTTTAAAAAATTCAGTTCATATTTAATTAGAGTGGAATAACCAACAAAATAAAAATTAAAAATTTATTTTTGTTTGTTGAATAAAAAAAAAAAAAATCCAAAATTGATATTAATAATAACAACAACAATGGTATTATTAATACCACGAATTTAATATAAAATGACGGAAAATATATGAATTCCGTTACTCTAATAATACGAAACAAATGTATAATAACTAATCTTACATCGATAACTACCGGTGCATAGAAAATTATGAGCAAGGATTATTTCTTGAGAATTACATGTCTTGTCCTAATGTATTGGACATTGTTAGATTTTTTTAGTAAATTTTGAGACACAAAAATTTCGAAACTTATTTAATAACTTTTGATTTATTAGAACGAAAGTACCCAATTTGGACAAAAATTACGATATTAATCCAAATTTAAATAATCAAGTACTAATAAACGAAGAGTTACAAGATAATATAATTCCTAACAATTTTTGTTACCCAAACTTCTCCCCTTACAACAAGAGATCACATGTCTCAAAAATTATATATTTTTATTTTAACTATTGAGAATTTTTATAATTGAGTCTTATATTTTTAAATTTTTGATATAAAAATTATACTTAAAACGAGGGTTTTTAAAAAAAAAAAATTTTAAAAGACTTTCCCACTTTCCTGCCCATGGACCAGGATCAACCGTGATTGGTGGCGAGGAGGGGGATTTCATTCTATCAGGGGCGGCACATCACGTGATCATGATAAAGCTATCGGTGATCTGTAAATAGTTTGACATGGAAGGAAAAGGAAAGACTAACAGTAAGAGACTATTTGGGCTAATTTCTTGTTTTTTGTTTGTTTTTATTTTAAATTTTTTTGAAATAATTTTCTAATTTCTTTATTTTTTTTTATAAGAGAAGTCAAAAACCTATATAAAAAAACTGTTTGGATTTAAACTTCAATCTACAAATGCAAACGAAAACAAAAATTTACGTACAAAAATCGAGAAAATAATTAACACCGAAAATTATTAACCAACAAAAACTAATATAAAGATAAAAAAAAGATCATTTAAAAATATAAAAGCAATATAAAATTTAGCTTGTTAACTTATTTTGATTTATTTTTGTCGTTTCTAAACTTTTTTCATATTCAGGTGGAAAAAATTTACTTTTTGGCTCGTCTTGATTAGAGGAGTCAAAAAATATAATAATTTAACTAAATAATTAAAAAAACTCACTAAAATAAAAAACAAACAAATAAATTTTTATTACAAACGGGGCCTGTATACTAATAAAATTTATGCATTGTTCACAATTTAAAATGAATATTTTAGATTTACATAGAGTGTGACCTTACACTACACACCAACAAATTTAAACGCTGTTATTTCAAATTAAAATAAAATTATGAGTTGAGTTTACAAGCGTGTGTTTGGCTTAATTTTTTTTGTAGGCTTTTTAAATTTGAACTTTTTTTATAAGAAATAAATATAAAAAAATCTAATTAATTATAGTGAAAGGCCAACAAAGTAAGTTTTTTAGGAAGCTTTTAAGTATAAAAAAAACTTAAAAAACTAGCAAATTATTCATGTGTAAAGACACTATTGAATATGTCAGATTAATTTATATATTTTAATCTCAAAATTAAGTCAATTAGATTAGTGAAGCTGAATGTGTAAAATTCAAAATGAGTTAATCAATCAAAAAAAGAGAGAAATGAACAAGAGTTAAAAATAATAAAATAAATTTTAGTTTTAATTTTTTATGGAAGTAAATACTCACCATTAAGAGATATTTTCAAAAAGATGAGCTTTGGTTGTAAAATCCAACCTTAAGTTAATTTTTATTTGATTTTTAAAAAAATATGTTAGAGAAGAGAGAACACAATTTTTTAAATAAAAAAAGGTGAGTTTTTCATTGTAGAATGTCATTTTAAGTTAATCTTAATCGCTCATTTTGAAATCTTCTGTACCAAAATATTCACGTCTCTCTATCGTAATATATTGTAAATTATTAAATTATATATCATATTCATGTATCTCGAAAACTCTAATAGTTTATTATTGAAATTTTTAATCACAAATATCCAAAATATAAAGATCAACTGATTTAAGCTACTAAACGTAAACTCGCGTAAAATTCAATCCACAATAGCAAATACAAAAAAAATAAAAAAAATAAAAAACGCAAGATATATGTGGTTCGACTGACTGTCTATCTCCGCGAAAGAAAAACCAATCAATTCACTATATAAAAATATAGATTACAAATATCACTCTGAACTTTACAATATATTTATGGTCCCAAACTAAGCATATTATCGTCTTTCTATACTCTCTGATCTCTAAATCAGAGTCCTACTCTAGCGTATAAGACGTTTTGAATGTTCTAGAGTTTTTATGAGACATAAAACTTTCTTATAGAAAATCTCTGTGTCAAAACAAAGTCGTAGCCGCTATAAAAAAATTTCTATACCGTGGCGAACTGCTCAAGCGAACCCAGACCACTTGAACGGTTATTAACCCGGGAGCAACATTTGAAAAATCAAAATTTGAGTAAAAAACCCAACATTGATAGTGTATTAGGACAAAATGACATGATTATTTTGAAACATAAAATTTTATTTCAAAAAAGATAATACACTTTTTTTTAATAAAAAAAATGAGCAAACATTTTTAATTAATAGAAAGCGAAAGACAAGGAACGACATGCCCGTCTTTTTCTCCAATATGGATTGTTTAATTTCTTTTGATTGAATATGGAAAAGGAAAACCCCAATATCATAATCAAATTCTGCATCACCGACACAAGTTTTTAAGCCTTTGGCCCCGTTCAAGATTATTGCGTATTTACTCATTTTATTTAATTTATTTTTATTTTTAAGAAAAAAATTTGTTATTTAGTCAAATTATAAATTTTTTTGACTTCTCTTATCGATACAATTTCAAAATGGTAAATCTTTTTTGATCAAAGTATAAAAAAGTTTTAAAAAGGCAAAAATAAGCTAATAAGTTAAATTTTATTAATTTTGCTTATTTCTTGTCTTTTTTTTAATTTTCTTTATTTTTTGGATAATTTTTTTTATTTTTTCAAATTGTCTCAATAAGATAAACTAAAAGAATAAAAAAATATTTAATAAAAAAATTTAAATTTTTTTTATTAAAAATAAAAATAAGTAACATAAAAATTTTATTCCAAGAAGAGTGATGTATTTTGACGTTGACGCAGGCCATTCAATAAAAGAATCAGGAAAAAAGAAAAATTTAGGATTCAGGCTATCCATATTTAACAAATAAATAAAGAGATCTATATTCTTATATTTTATGATATCTAAAATAATTTATTTTAATATATTATAGAGTTTATCAAAAAGATTAGATATACTAGAAACTAAGTTGATAGGTGCATCAGTAACCTGGTAAGAATATGTTTATTGCAAAAAAAAAAAAAAAAAGATGACAGGTGTTATTGGTCGTTCGAAGTGGGACGGTGCTGCGTTTTAAAGTAGAGCACGGCGATGTTGTGCCTTTTTTGGAGTATTTGGAAAATACATTTTTATAATTGAATTCGTTTATTACGTAGAACCCATTTAGTTTGTTTAACATGTGAAATTTTAGATTAATCCAATACTTATAACTAAGTGATTGAATAAAATCTCTTAATATTGTTTTATAAGTAAATAAATAAAAATTATAATTTTAAAAATTAATGTTAAAAAAATATTATTTAATCACTTAGTTACAGATATTGGATGAATATGAAATTTCACATGCCAAGCAAAATCGACGAGTTTTACGTAATAAACAAATTCAATTATAAAAATGTATTCTCTAAATCATCCCAAATAAAAATCAGCATGACAATACTGCCCTTTAAACACAGCACCGTTCACGGATCCAATTTGATTTGCTGACTTTTTTTTACATTGACTTTGTTTTTTTTGAACTTTTCTATTCGTTTAACCAAGCTATTATATTTTCTTAATTCATCTCATTAGGTGAGTCTAGAAAGTATTTTTCTACCAAAATAGGAAAAAATTTAGAAAAAATAAAAACAAGCCAATAATATAGATTTTGCGTTACTTAGTTTCGTATTTTATATATTTTTTTCTTTTATCGAGATCTAAAAAATAAAAAATATTAGCTAAAAGACAAAAAAAAAGTTCAAAACATAAAAATTAGCCAAAATATTAAAATTTAGCCCAAAAAAAGCCAAAATCTCATTTATCATTCCATAGTGTCTAGAAACATAATCTAATTTAAAAAGAGTAACGGCGCAACGATATAATTATTACTGTGTAACTTAGAGATTACGGGTTCAATGCGTGAAAATAATTTTTTATAAATATAAAGTAAAATTGCGTATTATAGACTTACTATGATCTGATTCTTTTTTCAAATCTCATATATGCAAGAATTTCATGCATCGAACTGTTTTTTTTTAGTATTTAAAAAATATGTATTAAATTTTAACCCAAACAATCACAATTTCAAGTACTAAAATTTAGTCCAAATAAAGCCATAAACTCATTTACTATTTTCTATTGTAAAAACAAAAACATGTAAACCCACAATCTTAATTATGATTTGAAATTTTGAAGCTGATAGTGATAGCTTGCCTAACTTTTTGTATTTCAAATTTTCTTCAAACAATTTGACCATGGCTATTTGGGTCACTAGGGTGGTTATGTAAATCATCAACTTGTCAAGTGGTGGTCAAATTAGGTTTTAAAGCTCTAATGTGTGCACAATTTTTTAAAATTAAAAATCTTACCTTGGAAGCAAGGAATCATAATGAAAAAAAGGTCATCCACTCAAAGTAATTTTTCCAATTCATCAAGACCAATAAGAAGGAAGTTGCATGAAACAAATAAAGGTCTACTTTTGTAAACAGGCTTAAAAGTGGGGTTATATAGGCTCTGATTGGGATGTAAAAAAAAAAATCTCTTTTAAGAATTTTAATTTTTTTTAAAAAATGAGAAATGAAAAATATTAGATTGTTTTAGATAATTCTGTATTGTAGTTATTTTGTATTTTTTGCTTTTTACTTTTTTACTTTTTATTAAATTAAATACCTAAAATATTTTGACTTTTTTTATTTATTAAAATGCCTAAAATGTTCTTATCTTTTTCTTTTAAGTGTTAAATTGTAGTGTTTGCTTTTCAAAAAAAAAAAATCATAGTTTTGAGATATCGGCATGACTTTTGTTTTTGTGAGAATAGTTAATTTTTTAAATTGAGGATATTATAATCATTTAAGTATTTGGAATATGTATAAACTTTTTTCTTTAAGAAAAAGTACTGAAAAAAAATTAGTGACTTTTTAGATATACCAAATGGTACAGTTTAAAAGATTTTTTTTTTACAACAAATCAATTTTTAAGTGAAGCCAAACAGAAATTTATTTTAAGTAAATTTAAGTTAAATAAGTAAAAAGTTTGTTTAATATAATTTTAAATTACAGCTTGAAGTGATTTTATGCCAAAAAATCAATGTAAAAAGCTGATTGGCAACTAGCATAGAGACTAGCTTTAGTTTTTTTTTAATGAATGCTTTTAGCTAAAAAGATAAATTTATTTTAAAATATAATATTTAATAAATTAACTTTTAAATTTGCTTTATTTAAATTGGTTGAATTCAAAAAATCAAATCAAAACGTTAATTCATAGAATACTCTATTTAAGCTTCCATTCCATTCTAAATTTTAATCATACATATAATAAATAATTTATTTACTGTTAATATCAACTATATATAATTATTCGAATCAATTATATAGAAGGACAATATTGTCCAATTTAAATAAAAAGCAAAAATTAACTTTTTATCCAATTTTGATTTTTTTTTATTTTTTTGTCAAATGATATATGTTAATTCTTTTATATTTTTAGCTAGAAAATTAAAAAACCTGAGTTTCCAAACAGCTCCTAAGCGTATGAGAACCGTGCCCCTGCTTTTCTAAATAATTTATTCTTACACTTTGAGAAAAAAATTGTTAAGAAACTTAAATGTAAAGTTAAATATGGAGGGCTTTTGTAGTGTCTTTCAAAACCTTTTTTAAAAATGTTTTTTTTTTCTTTAATTAAAATAATTCTGACTTCAGTTTAATATATTCTCTTATATAATGGAAGAACACCAATTCAAGTTTTGTAGATTTTTTAATTTTTCATATTGTCCCCCAAAATTGAATTTATTATTATTAAAGAATAACTACTTAAATTGTTTTTAAAAATTTATAACTATTTCAATTTAATTTTTTAAAATTTAAAATATAACTGCACACATGTCTGTGCCACTCTTTTATTTTTTAAATTTTAATTCATCTTATCATGTGTACTAAAAAAATAAAAATTTTAAACTAATAATTAAACATCATTAAAAACAAAAGAAACTGAGAATTATAACAAAGAAATTTATGACAAACGCCTCGTTTGGCAACTAGATTTAAGCTGGCTCAAAATCAAATTTTTTGTCCTTTTTCTAAAGCTTAAAAAATTAAAATATCTTGTTCTTCAACTCAAACGCTTTTATCCATTTTGCTTTTTACATAACTTGTTTATATTTCAAAATTTTTATTATAAACATCTATTTTTATAAAAATTGTATTTTAAAATTCTACTTATTAAAATTTATCAAATAAGATTTATGTTAAATATAAAATTATTTCAAAATAAATTTTAAAAAATTATAACAATTTCAAGTAAAATTTTTACTTTTTAGCTTAGAGCCACTTTAGATATTTGATTTAAAGTCATCTTATTTTTTTTTTAAACGAACTTTTAATTTTTTTTTTACTTAAAATAATTTTAAATAAAATAAAGACTAACTTAAAATTAAGTTGACAAATGAAACCTAATTTCACGTAATAATCATTAATTTTTTTAGAAAAATTATATTTTTACTTCTTTTGAGGTTGATTTAAAATATAAACAGTTTTCTTTAAATTTTATGAAATTAAACTAATCTCCCTTTTATATATATATTTTGACAATATACTTGTATATATATATATATATATATATACATATTGACAATATACTTGTACCTCTTCAGTTAAAAACCGTTAATGAACTTGATGAATAATAATGATGTCAGCATTTTTAATTACAAAATACCAATCTTACCCCTACACCAAAACCATGAGAGCCTATAAAGTTTTACTACATTTCATATACATATAACCAAACACCCCTCCTGTTCCTATTTTTATTTTTTAATCAGTTCCTTCATCCCCTCTTGCACCGAAAACAAAAAGGTTAGAGAGAGTTCCCGTTTAATTTTTACGGATTTATTTTAAGTTTAATTTAATTATTCGAATTGTTTATTTTACAAAGTATATTAAAAAGATCATTATTATAAAAAATTAAATCATTTGAATTTATCTTACAAAAAGATTTAAGAGTGTTCTCAGATCCATTTAATTTTTACGAATTTATTTCAAGTTCAACTCGATTATTCAAACTATTTATCTTATAAAGTATATTGAAAAAATTATTATCATAACAAATTAGATTATTTGAATTTATATAAATATAGTGGCTTAAAATATTTATTTAATAATATGTATTATTTTAAGAATAGATCATTTATCTTGTTTGAGATAAATATGTTTAAATAATTCAATTATTGATATCCCAGTAATTTAAAATTTCACATACTTTAAAATTTCAGAGCTTTTTACTTCATTTCGTCTTTCTTTAAGAAGACCACCATTCTCATCTCTCTCTTTTATTTTAATATTTTAGATTTCTAAAATATATTATATATATATATATATATTTATAATTTAAAAATATTTATTTTATATAATCAAAGATAAAGTAAAAAAATATAACAAAAAAAACAAATATCATCTTTATTCTATTTGTTATTAAAAACTAAAAAAGTTCATAAAAAAACGAAATAGAAACATACAAAGACAAAAGGAGACGAAAAAAATTGACACGCCAACGGAGAACTGGGAGTCCTACTTTGACACAAATCACAGGACGGATGCTCTGATTCTATTTTTAATTTTAATTGAATTTTTTTAATTTAATTAAAATTATTTATTATTTTACATTTGATGAATAGTTAATTTGTGTAAAAAACTCAGGTCAATTGAGCATCGTTATTCATATGATCGGTACACATTCATCTTACATTTTATTTTTAAAATCCAATAAATTAATTATTTTATTTAAAAATAAATATATTCCAATCATATGAATAGCGATGTCCGATCGACCTGAATTTTTACAAAATTAACTAATAATCAAATATGAAATAATCAACAATTTTAATTAAATTAGAAAACTTTAATTAAAATTAAAAATAAAATCACAACACCTTTAATATGACTTGTGTCACAGCAAGATTCCTAAGTATGGCAATGGGGCGGGGCAAGGTTAGGGATTAATTCTCCATTTCTGTCCCCTATTTGATCGGGGCGGAAACGAAAAAAAATATCGAGAAAGTAGCGGGGAACATGGCGGATAGGAGAATATTTCAGGTATTATTTTTAAAGTTTAAAAGAGTAATATTAATAAAATTTATAAAT